>OU015493.1:178845767-179053267 GCA_907164885.2 Dolomedes plantarius
ACTGAATGACACACACACAAACACATACACACACATACACACACACACACACACACACACACACATATATATATATATATATATATATATATACATATATATATATATATATATATATATATATATAATATAAATATAAATAAATATATATATATATATATATATATATATATATATATATATATATATATATATATATATATATATATATATATATATAAATATATATATATATATATATATATATATATATATATATATATATATATATATACAGAATTCTTAAAAGTTCTTCTGATTTCTAAGATGGAAATAGGATGTGTTATTACATTCTCGTTTTGTAATATTTTTTCTTTTGTCTTAGTGATGCTTTTAACGGAGATATCAGCGATAAAGTGTATTGGTTAAAATAAAAACTTCAACTCAAATAAAAAGAGTAAAATATATGAATTTTTCCCATAATGTTCTCAGAAAACTATATAATCAATAAATGCAATTCGTAAATAAGAGGGAAAATCATTTACTGGGACAAATTTCCATAAGAATGTATTCAATCTAAAAAACATTGGCAATAATATGTTGTTTTTCCCCGAAAATTCTTGCTTATATTTTAAATCAAACTTGCTTTTGTGCTTTTAGTTCATAACCCAGATATATTTATTTTTCGTGTACTACGTAAATTTGTATAACAATGTAAATATCCATCTGAATATGTATAAAGGAAGCAGCGGAAAGTTACACGCGAAGAAAAATATAATTAAGGAAAGTAATGATAAAACTTAACATTAAATTCCATAAAATAAAAAGAAATAGCATTTGGTATCGACATTTCTTTAGTTTAGCGTAAAACACATGTGTTTTCCTACATCCATTAAGATAATTTATTAAATTCACATAGCTGATACAAAAATTTCACAAACTATCAAACATTTTTTTTCTCTGGTTTTATCTAAATGATTTTTTCTGAAATTCAGTTTGAAATTTTATGAATTTTTCTTCTTTCGTAGCAGATCGCTGTGCTTATAATTAAATTTGAATTTCTAAATAAAGATTTAAAAAATTCAGTTTTTTATGCTCTTGTTACTTAACATAAAATAATGTAAAATATTGTTTTAAATAAGTATTTCGTCAAGCACTCGGTATTTCTTGAATATAATGCCATTATTCTAAATAACTAATAACAGTGTTTCTTTTAAATTGCAGATCACAATTGAAAAGAAAATTACTTTAGAAATGTGTATTAGAGAGTTAAATCTAACAGTGAAAACAGAGAGGTTCCTTTCAATAATAAGATTCTGAAAGTAGGGTCAACAATGGTGCATACTTTGTATTTAAACCAAGAAAGTTATTCAGAGCGTGAGAGAGAATGACGACTCGTATGAGCACTACATAGTTTCGATCAATTACAAATATTCAACAGTCCTTAACTTAGTGTCATGTCCTGGCACTTTGAAAGAGAAAACATTACTTTAAAAATTGGTTCTTTTGGCACTTCTTTATTTTCTAGATTTTTCGTTCAGTTTATTTGAATATTTATTTTAATCTTTTAAGGAAAAGGGCTTTAAAACGTAAGTTATGATGCTCACAAGAATAGCATTCTCCTCAATATTCTCTACAAACTAGAAGGGAACCCGTCATTTTGACGTCATAATGCTAATAATGACGTCATAATGGAAAAAGTATATGAAAGTTAAAAAATATCCCGAATTATCTAACAGTATTGCATTTAATCCACACCTTGTAAAAGCAAACCCTTTCATTATTTTTTATTTATTTAGTTTTTCATGCGATTGGAGTAGTAGACTGCCATCCAGTTTTTTACAGATCACTACGCGAAATGAATACTTGAGCTTCTTGATTCATTCACATTCAAGTTTGTGTACTTTCAGAATTCATCGCAAAAGTAAACAGATTTTTAAAAACTGTTAAATATACAGATAAAAGCATCCATTTTTTTAGTTCTGAATGTTTTATAGAAAAATAGGCTGAAAAAACGTGATTTGATGGAGAAGATATTAGTTTTTAGGTAAGAAAAAATTCTGATCCACATCTGAAATTGAAATTAAGCCTAACCGGCTGTTTGTTTACTGAGGGCTTCAATTGAAAGATGAGTACAGCCCGGAAGTGTTATACAGAGACAACGGCTATTATATTTATAATTGTTCAGTTTTCTATGACATATATTTCTCTTTGCTTTTATACTGATTCACTGACACTCACACATATATGTATGGTACCCGGCTTAGGTAACAAAACGTGATTTTCATATATTTGTTAGTATTGATAAAAAAAACTTTTGACTTGTATAAGAGACTTAAGTCTATCAATTTTGTATACAAAAGTACATTTCTTTGTACAAAAGACTCAAGTGGAAATCATTGTTCTCCGATTGGTATAAAAGCTAATAACTTGGTATATTAAAATCACTGTTTTTGACTTAAGCCCTTTATACCGGGCAACATAGATATTAGGGCGGAGCGTAAAAAAAAAGTTTTCGATTTTGTTTTTTGCCCTAGTGCGGAAAAGTTGTGTACTGGTGGGTAGGTCACGTATGCAAAGTTTTGGGAAAAACAAAAAATATCTTCCGTCTCCATTTCGGCCGTGAATTTTAGCAGAATTTTACCATACAGTTAAAAATGTGTATTTCCATTGTTTTGCATGCAGCTTTTCGCTTTTTCTGAAATAAAATTCAGAAAAAATCCCAGAACTCACATCGGGGAGGTGGCTGCATTGCAAGTTCCACCCGTGCCCACCTATCCACCCAACCATACCTTTGCCCTTGCAGTTATTTCGGTTTTACTCGGTACTAGCATTTGGTTTCAAATGGTGGCATAGCTTTTTCGACTCTGTTCGGGTTCTAACTTAACCGTCACGCTTATTTTCTCCACACACAGCCGCAGAAACCTTTGTTACTAGTTTCACGATACGTTCAACACTTTGGGTGTGGCAAGGAAATTTTAGGCTTCCCAGGTGTTGAGCTACAGACTCTCCACTGGAAATCAAATTTCTGAAATCATCTTCTGTCAATTGGGAGTTCCGTCAAATTACATTTCTGCCAATCAATGAGGTCTATATATGAAACTGCCTCGAAGTTGAGTGACGGAATGTTGTAGTGTCTGATTCTTTCCCTTTTTTTCCTTTCTTGCCCGTAAAATCCTACGTAGTCCAAGTTCTGCAATGGACTTTCTGTCGTCTGTGATCATTGACAAGATTATTGCTTCCGGGTGGCCGAAATAGCCATTTCTCTGGATAATGGGTGATAACACAAGGGGTGTTAAATTATTGGTGATAACAATTAGGTTGTTAATATTAACTCAAATGATAAGTTAAGTTATTAAGCACCTTACTCAGTACATCGCGTTGTGATTTATCCGTAGAGTTAATATTTAGCATGCAGTGAGGACATACACATAAATACAAATCAAATTACTTGAATGCATTCCTTTTATTTTAGGCCTTCTCACATTACACAATCATTACTAAAACACCTTATCAAATTACTAAATATGCAAAACTCATTATAAATCATGAACATTATTGGGCCTGTTCTTAACACTTCAAATGTGCTAACTCATTGTTAATTCAAATACATTAAAAATTGTCAGGCCTCTTCTTTATCAAATTTAAACACATATCACTAATTAGACAATCACTTAGTACATTAAAAACAAAGAAATACAATCGCTCACCAGTTTGCTGAGGTATCGAGAATCATAGCATTTTTTGAAGCACGTGGATTTTATATAATCATGTTGATTGATTCCGCCAGAATAGTTTTTCACAAATATCGACTAAGCACTCACGAGAACGAATCTCACATTCCCTATATAACACGAGCGTTCAGTATGTAGTGATATCTGGAAACACACACGAGAATAATTCCATCAGAACACGTGGTTACAAGTTTCGCCAAGAATGCCTTGCGCGGCAATATATGCAGTCATTCCATCAGACCGGCTCATACATAGCACATATTATGGTCGTCGACTTTCACACGAAAAAAATAGGCAATTGAAGAACTCTGGCACTCACTCGCTTCAGAGTAACCAGACACAATCGTAATACATCCGTGGAAATAAAATTTTTCACGTATCGGCCATTTACCTCATTTAGTGCAGGTATCAGAATGCCGAGGAGTTATATTAGTATTTCGAGAAAAATCCTTTCGGACATCATTTCACATGCCTCCTCTTATTGTAGATTGTAGCTTCAAATTTTACACAAGCCGGTGTAGCTCCACGCACGAACTCCATGTAGGAATCCGTCGTGAGCTACTGTCTTCACAATCTAAAAATCGCGGTCTTTATCCACCACCGTTGCCATTCAGTTCCTCTTAACTTTTGCTGGTGCTTGAATCAGGGAATGGTATGCGCCTCGACGCAACGCATTTTCGCAATTGCGATTTGCTCACAATGGGATCGACCACAGTCTTTAAATCGTTTTTAAGATAGCGTGAGACGTTTATTGTCTGCCACAAATTTCGTGGACCATACGTTCAATATGGATTTAATTTGACTGTAAACCACATAGGTGGGCACACTTTCATGATGAACTCTGCTAGAGTTTGAAGTTGGTTTGAAGGCTCTGACGAGCTAATGTATAAACACTTTATTCGATTTGCAGTTGTTAGCCAACGTGCATAAGTCATTTTCCCAGGGTGCTTTTGTGTCAAACTTGATCAGCAGTTTCTATTTGTGACAGCTTGACAAATATCCCAAAGCTATCGCTTGTGTGTGCTAAGATCATTTATGTCGATTTTCGGAAATTCGATCGAAATGTCCACAAATTTCACAACTGAGAGGTTTTTACAATTTGCCAGTGCTTTCCCAAAAAGACCAGAAAATGCATTAGGGTCACTCGTTCCAGCATCCAAATGCTGCACTAAAAGTCGGAGTGGCAACTCATTTGCGTGTAACTGGCAGATAAACCAGTGAAGGGTTTCCCAATGGCTTCCCCAGAAAGGCGAATCACGTCGATTTTATAGCCAGTATTAACGTTTGTTCCATCGCACCCTATTGCTACTAGTTGATGAATGTCAATATTCTTATTTTCCATGAATTGCAGCATCATTTGAGAAATACTCAAAGCTGATGATGAAGTCAGTGCTATGTCTCGAAGGTACTTGCTTCCAGGTTCCTTAATCATTGTAACGTGTTCTTCCAGGACTGTTTTTTTTTGTTACATCTTTCCCCTTACGCTCTCTTGCATTAGAGTTTTGTTCTTCCTTCCGTCAAAATAAAGTCCCTTCAGTGGTTCCAGCTGTCTTTCATTTCCTTGCTGATATTCTTTTCGAATTTTTTTCCTCTCTCTTCTTATTTTATGTCTATAAATTACATTTAAAGTGTCTTTTTTGGTAATCATCCCCAAATCTTCTAAAACAGTGCTTGCAATGATGGCTCCAGCCCGATCTGAAACTCCGGTTCTGTCACAAGCTGTAGCAACTGCTGGGTATCGGCTTGATCTTAACTCCTTTTTACCTTCAGATTGAGTCATCCTTGATGTGGATGGGGAAGGCTTCAAGTGATCTATGTCACTATCGAAGTTATGTGGATTCACGTTAGAATCTGAATCAGGATATGTGAGCCTAGATGGCGTAACAGATGGCGAAACGTTTATTTTAAGACTTGCTGCTTCTGTCTCTTTCTGTTTCCTATCCGCTCGTTTCCTCAGCTTTCAGTTTCTTTTAAGTCAACTGCGCCTATGGACATTTGCCTAAGTTGGACATTTGCCCGTTGGTCTATAAGAAAAGTTCTTTCCCTTTTAGGGATCTTTTTATGATTTGGGAAAGAACATTTGTTAAAAGAAACAAACTTACATGAAAAAATGTCGAACAATTTCCGTGAGTGTTTCACTAAGGTTTTAAGAATCGTTTCTAAAGTTGTTGTTGACAATGTTTACATGCCAAAATATTTCTTTACCTTTCTGCACGCAGTGTGTCCACTGCTGCCTTTCTGTATTAAGTTTCGAATTACCTCTGTATTTTATTTAAGAACAAAATGACGAGTTGCATACAAAACAATGGAAATACACATTTTTAACTGTATGGTAAAAATCTGCTAAAAACCACGGCCGAAATGGAGACGGAAGACATTTTTTGTTTTTCCCAAAACTTTGCATACGTGACCTACCCACCAGTACGCAACTTATCCACACTAGGGCAAAAACGAAATCGAAAACTTTTTTTTTACGCTCCGCCCTAATAGATATACTAAGAAAAGAGTAGAAAAACTGTAAAAAAACAAGAACATGAATCTCTTGTATTTCTATGAATTGATCTATATCATGACACTTGCTGCTTTTTGTGAATGAAGATAAACACTTTTTTTGCACCGATGCCCCTTGGCCGGAACAACACTAGACGGCAGAGGAATGGGGCTCTTGATTACAATGGCACCACAAGGATCGGACTCCGACTTGCCAGTGGCCACCAACATTTTCAGCAAGCAACCACACGGGCGATATCTGTGTGTCTTCTCCCACCCTCACTGACCTCATAGAATGACTCTCCGTTTCATAGATTTAATGTGATCGTATCAGACCAACTGCACACGCACCATATCATCTCAGAAGCTCCACGAGCTTGAACAGTCACCAGTTGACATGTACGGTCCAAGTACTGATGAGGTTGTCTCCACAACCATATGAGACAACCGTCTCATATAGTTTCCAAATGTATCGTACGTCCATCCACCCAATACATTCGAAAACGGGACTCGTTAGACTAGACAGCGTGTTTCGAGTCATCAACAGTCCAATGGAGGTGTTGGCGGGCCCAGACGAGGCACAAACCTTTGTGCCGTGTAGTCAGCAACGGTTGTAAAGAATTCGCCGAATGGTAGCGTATAGAAGACGACGATATAATCCAGAAATATTAAATGAAATGATTTATTTTAAGGAGATGAAGTCGATGAAATATTTACAACACTGTGGAGTATACACTCTAAATAACGTGCAGGGAACAATTTTCAGCTGAGGACATCAGTCGATATTATCGGCACTTGGTCTGAACACTAGAGTCTATTTCTTCTTATCAGGAAACTCTGTAGGACGCGTGGCAATTACTCCAGCTCGGAGCCTCTATACCGCTGATAATTCAGAGAACAGATCCGTCTGGGATCTAAAAACATAAGCTATTTCCAATAGCTATCACGGTTTCTTCAGTGAACGAGTCAAGAAAATATTTGCCTCTCACAAGGACGTAATGCGATCGATAGGGTGTCGAAAAAACTTTACTTCGTACGAGAACTTAAGAAGAGTCGTAGGATACGGCTCCAATGCCGGGGTAGCGACCTCTAGATGCAGGTCTGGATGCTGACTCTAATATCTAGAACTGTTTCTCCTCGAAACAATCGACAGGAAGTCGGACAGAGCCTTGCCTCGCACGAGGACTTATAAAGAATCATATGCTAAGGTTTCAATGCCAGAGTAGCGACCTATAGATGCAGGTCTAAACGCTGACTGATTTTTTTAGTTCGTAGTGACACAACTCGTAGCTCTAGTGCTACCACCGATCGATATTTAAAAGCGTTTTTATTGGTGTCTTTAAAGTGACATCACTTTTCAGAAGTTCGATTGGCAATTAGAGTCCTTCGTCAGCACATCAACTGACTGTTTTAGGTCGTTTAATCTTCCCCGATCATCATCGATCAAGGGGTTGACCGAAACTAAAGTCTTTTGAACTCTATGTCCAAAATCTCAGACCTACTATCGTCTCGCCTCCAGGCATGCATTGTGTGGGACGTTTCCATCTGGCGTTCGGTTTTCCGCTGTATTGCCTCTGGATTCCACGGTTGTCTCCTGTTGGGACGTGAATTAATTGAGAGGGTTTTACTATAAATTGTGAGGATCAATGGATTCTTTACACGGTACACGAATGGGCCTGAAACTCCTAAAATCGATATCAATGAGGGTCCGTTGAACAGTTCGCACGGTGACTCTTGTTGGTGCCTAACAATTGAAATCCGCAACAATTTAAGGAAGTGTTGCACGTCTATCTCGTTTAAGGATTCTCGTTAGTCGTCGACGGTCCCGATAATTCAAGGTATTTTTTCTGGTCCCACCGCTGTCAGAGATTTGATGTTTTACCAACACCTGACATTCACGGTACACTCGTGAAATAGTCGCGCGCCAAAATCAAAATTGCATCGCTACCTCGGAGATACTATATCGCATCTTTCGTGCGCCGTCTATAACACCACGTTCAAAGTCGCATAAATCGCAATAACCTACCATTCTAGCAGCAGGAACCGATCTAACAGCTTTGCCAGACACCTGTTGTCTTATATAGACGCTGCCGACCGCATCGCGTCAGGGTGATTGCTTGCATATATCCATTATATATATATATATATATATATATATATATATATATATATATATATATATATATATATATATATATTGTAAGAATCCGTTACGACCCTTCCGAATAAATCACCCAGACAGCCGGACCTCCCACAGCAGGTGACCAGCGAACAGTTCTATCTTTCAGCGTCAAGGTGTCTGCACACAAAGAATGGTGTTGCTTCTAGCCGCCGGGCCTGGGAGGACGTAAACTAATGACTAGTTCGACGTGAACTAATGATTTTCAGATCAGCTGAATCATGGGAACCGAACACATGGCCTCGTGGTCAGGCGAATCACAGCCAACGGACATGATGTCACAAAATAGTGCCAGCCAACCAAAACTTGTGCAGTCACGTGACCGGAAGCACGGTTGCCAACGCTGCAGAAGAAATCCAGTTTTTGGACAGACTTGGTCGAGACTCTCATCGAGAGAGCACCTATCGTCTACGTTGTCCTGGAGCGACCGACTTGATCCTGACTTATTTTCAGAGCAGCCGCTCGAAGCTCTCGTCAACGAATACTTCACCCTGAAGTATAGCTATCTCAGAGCATCCTGCTCTACAGGCTTCGTTATTCTATTTTCAGAGCAGCCGCTCGAAGCTCTCGTCAACGAATACTTCACCCTGAAGTATAGCTATCTCAGAGCATCCTGCTCTACAGGCTTCGTTATTCTATTTTCAGAGCGGCCGCTCGAAGCTCTCGTCAACGAATACTTCACCCTGAAGTATAGCTATCTCAGAGCATCCTGCTCTACAGGCTTCGTTATTCTATTTTCAGAGCTGTACGCTCTAGACGCTGTGTACCGACCTTCTAGTTCCGCTGTGACTGTACGTGCATCTTATCATCGATATCATTTGGTTATTACGAAGGCCAGTTCCCTCTATGTCTAGAGGTAGATCAACACCTGTGTAAATAGTGTAATAGATCAACACCTGTGTAAAAAGTTTCCGACTAAAATTTAATAAAACTGTATTTTAATTTAGTAGACTGACTCTGAACATTTTTAGCTACCCGGAGTCTGAAGATATCACAATATATACATATATATATATATTTTTATTTATTTATTTATTTATTTATATATATGTGTGTGTGTGTGTGTGTGTGTGAATGTATGTATAAGACATGTCAGTTTAAGACCGAAATAACTTTTTCATTCTCCCAAAATATTCCCGCATTCTTGAGCCTTTAAAATATAGTTTAGCAGACTCCTCTTCAATAAACATCTTTCAGAAAGTTAAATATGGAAAACTTCGAGAATATTAATACACTGATAACCATCCAGGCTTTATTGCATGTCGTTAAATTTTATACCAAACGTGTTTCAAATTGCTGAATTCTCAATGACTGCATCCAGCTCGTAACTTTCAGAGCTTTTGCTCTAAAGCGTCGTGTGACATGTGATAGCGCTATTTTATTGAACTTTAAAGATGACAGATCCCTTTAAATCCACTTTATTTCATAGAAAATGGCTTTGGAAAGAGCGGTTCAATTTCACAGTGTTAAAGAAATCATTTACCCGGCTATATGAAGTTACTCTCATACATCATAAGATGAAGGTGGATGATGTTAATAGTAAGGAACCTATTGTTGTGTAAAAGTCGCATACATATTTTAATTTTTATGAATGGCACACAGATTGATACTTTTTGTATCAATCTGTTTAATCGTTTTTTTTTTGTATTACCACCAAAAATACTTCCTTTTAAACTATTTTGCAAAGGGATGTTTATTTAATTCTTTCAATATTAGAACTATGAACAGTTATGATACGTATTAAAATACCTATTTTTCATTATTAAATCAGATATTTTGCCTTACTTGGTAGTCTTAATGGGAAAATTGTCGTATGATTTGGTTTGGTTTGAAGCGCTACGGTCAACGAGCTACACGAGGGGTAATTAGACCGGGACCTACAGTTTAAAGCCGATTCTGAACGGCTGCAAACATCCATGCCAACGGTGGTACTCGAACCCACAGGATTTGAACTGAATACCAGCGCCCTAGTGATTCGGCCATCACCTAACTAAATCTTAGTGTAAAAATTCTTGATAGCTGTAGAGTGAAAATTGTGAACGCTTGCTGGTAGCCCTAAGTCTCTGTTGACATTGTGATATGAATGATTCCGTAATATCGTACAATCATAGCTGTGTTTATGATGTAGTGAGAAGCCTTGAAAGTTTCCCTATACTATGTTAATCCTCAAACGTTACTGTGATTTGAGGCGAAATAGATGGTACGGTCGGGCCGGATCTGACCCGATCTCTTTTTTGATAAGGTTGTTTGTAGAAATAAGTACACAATAAGCATTTTTGTTACATAATAACATTTACTGATGTTATTTTATAAAACCTTTGATGAAATAAAACCTTTTTTAGAAAGGTTTTATTTACCAACGAATTGTAATTTTGCTAAACAAAGAAAATCTCTCTGGCATTTACCGGGTGTTCCAAAAATAACCGACGATTTGAAAAATCAATTAAAGAAAAACGGAAGGAAATAGAAATGTGCGGTTTGCTGCATTCTGCTTGGGTAACCAGGGAATTTATTCTCACCAATTTTCAAAATTAGTTACAAAGTTCGTCAACAGATGGCGCTGCTGACTGGGAAAGACTATAAAACAATGTTTTCAAAGCAAGAGGCATACGCAAGTGGCATGGATTGGCCTCCCTATTCACCAGATTTGACGCAATGCGATTTTTTCTTTGTGGGTACTTGAAAGACCAGGTGTATCGTCACAATCCACAAACTGTACATGAACTGGAACAATACATCTCTGCTGCTTGCCAGATCATTCAAACTGAAATTTTTTTCATGGGCGTCTGCGAATTTTGACCTCAGACTGCGCCACGTTGTTGTTGCAAACAGTGGTTATTTAGAAAACATTGTTTTATAGTTTTTCCCAGTCAGCAGCGCCATCTGTTGATGAATTTTGTAACTAATTTTGAAAATTGGTGAGAATAAATTCCCTGGTTACCTAAGGAGAATGCAGGAAATCGCACATTTCTATCGCCTTCCATTTTTCTTTAATTGATTTTTCAAATCGTCGGTTATTTTTGGGACACCCGGTACATAGAATGTTGTATATTGTTCCGTTTTCAGGGTTCGATAGGACTGAATAAGATCTCTTCAGAAAGTGCACACAAAATAGAATTTATTATTCTCTAAATTCTTCCGACGCATACACAAATGCTAACAGAAAACAAATAACAACTGTCTTCTGTACAACAGAAAACTCTAAAAAGACAAGTCAGGATAACATAATTTTCAACACAATATACGCCTAACGCACTTTCAATACATTCAATTCTCAGCAGAAAAGAACATTGAACTCTAATCTTCAGGAGCTTCAGGAAGAGTAGTAGTAACTACAGTACATGGACAGGACCGTCCACTGTAGGATGATATAGCAATGCATAAAACTTCAGCGATCAATAAAAAACGAAAGTAGGAAGGAAAATAGAAAGTGGAGAAAACAAAAAGATTCGATAATACAAGTAAAGCTAAAACATATCGGAAAAAAGAGACAACGAACAAAGAACAGGACAAACAACTAAAAGTTGCGAGCAAGAATGAAAACTAATTTTGAAAATTGGTGAGAATAAATTCCCTGGTTACCTAAGGAGAATGCAGGAAATCGCACATTTCTATCGCCTTCCATTTTTCTTTAATTGATTTTTCAAATCGTCCGTTATTTTTGGGACACCCGGTACATAGAATGTTGTATATTGTTCCGTTTTCAGGGTTCGATAGGACTGAATAAGATCTCTTCAGAAAGTGCACACAAAATAGAATTTATTAATCTCTAAATTCTTCCGACGCATACACAAATGCTAACAGAAAACAAATAACAACTGTCTTCTGTACAACAGAAAACTCTAAAAAGACAAGTCAGGATAACAGAGTCTTCAACACAATATACGCCTAACGCACTTTCAATACATTCAATTCTCAGCAGAAAAGAACATTGAACTCTAATCTTCAGGAGCTTCAGGAAGAGTAGTAGTAACTACAGTACATGGACAGGACCGTCCACTGTAGGATGATATAGCAATGCATAAAACTTCAGCGATCAATAATAAACGAAAGTAGGAAGGAAAATAGAAAGTGGAGAAAACAAAAAGATTCGATAATACAAGTAAAGCTAAAACATATCGGAAAAAAGAGACAACGAACAAAGAACAGGACAAACAACTAAAAGTTGCGAGCAAGAATGACACAGGGCTGTATCATGTTAGCTGGGTCAGCAGGGTCATAATCGACCAGATTTTTAAGAAGATCATTTGGCAAATCTTTATGGTAGTTAATAGCAATATTCTGAAAATAATTTTGAATAGTGGGGAGATTTATCTCCCTATAAATGTCAACATTGCGAAAATACTATGGGGACTTAGTGATTTGCCGAATAGTCATGTTTTGAGCACCATTTGAATTTTAATGTTGAAATCCGCTGCATACGACCAAACTGGTCCAGCATACGTAAGTAAGGGTCTTAAGAAAGATTTATAAATAAGCATTTTGTTACTAAAGTTCAATTTACTATTTCGGGCAATTAAGGTTT
Source organism: Dolomedes plantarius (assembly GCA_907164885.2). Classification (NCBI taxonomy): domain Eukaryota; kingdom Metazoa; phylum Arthropoda; class Arachnida; order Araneae; family Dolomedidae; genus Dolomedes; species Dolomedes plantarius. The sequence continues at coordinate 178,858,675 of OU015493.1, forward strand.
TACAGTTAAGAAGGGGTAAAATTGTCTTTTAGCATTACGAAATTTATTACGATTATTAATGATATGCTGTTTCCAAGTGAGTTTTTTTATCAATGGTTAACCCTGGGTGTTTAACAGTGTTTGACCAGGGGATAATGTTGGAATCAATTGTAATATTGCAGTTCGCATAGGTCCTATCTAATTTATGAGTGAACATAGAGGCAATGCACTTATCCGAGTTGATTTTTATTTTCCATTTAACGAGCCAGGAATTAATTAAGACAACGTGGTGATAAATATGTGCATGATAAATTTTGTGGGTGGCCATATATATGTTAAATATTACATGTTGCGTATAGTGGAGTTCATTGCGTTGTGTATAAAGATCTGATAAGCTTTTTTATGTTTAATTAACAAGACTACTTATCTGCAAAGGGTAAAAACAAAAAGAGTTCAATCGGGTAAACTCCCAGAAGAATGTAGAACAGGCAAACAGAACCTGTGAGTAACCTGACGAGGATCCGTCGACGCTGGAGGAGATGTTATGCTTTACTGCTAACACCCGGGGCACAGTTATTAACGATGAGTGCAGGGGAAGACTGAAGGATAGCTGGACGGTAGATTTTGCCTATGAATTTCATTTAGATGCCGCAGCTATGATGGTAAACGAAGTGGAAGACATTCTTGTGAAGATGCAGTAATTCAAGTCAAGAATGGCACAGGCTATACTTCGTTAAAATTATTTATTTTATTCTTAAAAAACATCTTTGTCAATGAATTCCGCTTATAGCAAAGGATAAGGACTGAATTCAAAATATCAGATAACAAGGAAAAAATTCCACCTCAAAAGTGCCGGCTTTTCAAAAACCTTTTGTCAAAGGTTTTCGTCAAAGGTTCAAAACCTTTTGTCAAACCTTTCAGACAAAGTGAAAAATGGGAACTGTTCTGTGCAACTTCACTTGTCGTTACAAAATCTCTCTGACAAAATAAGAAATGCAAGCGTACCTTCCTGACGCTGCCGACTCACACATAGAGCATGTGTGTCTACGCTCTGATAAGTAGATCCCAGCTCCTTTTGCACAAAACATCAAAATAAGGCTTGTGGGAAGGGATAATTAAATAAATAATAAATACTAGCTGTAGCAAAAGGGATTATAAAAGCAAAAGACTAAAAAAACTGCGATTACATTGTTATTATCTTTTCTTCTGGAAAGTTTGAGAAGGAAAACGCTGCGTATGAATACACTGAAACCTATAATACACGTGACTTGCAGTTTTTTTACAGTTAAGAAGTAAATTCGTATAGCCATACGATTGCAAAAATGACTATTGATATTGTTAATGTTGAATATTTAAAATGAAGATGAATATAATGGATAATAACAACGTAATTGCTTTTCAAGAAGTCAAAGCATACCTGAAAAATTATGAGTTATAGTTTAAGCAAAAGGGAATAATTGAAAAATAAAAAACTGATTAAAGTTAACGGAGCAAAGTTATTTAATAGAATTACATCTAGTAAGTAATTATTAATGAGATAATATTAATAATTTTATAATGATCAATAGAGTTAATAATAATAAGAATAATAAAAGTTAATAATGATAATTATAATTAATATTTAAATTTTGAAAAACTAATTTTTTACTACAGTGACGTTTCGTTACACGTGGTCATTAATAGCTGTGACTGCATATTTATGATTATGATTGGAGGCAAAAATAGCTGTGTAGTCTTCAAAAACAGCAATTTTGGTCTTTATGTACTGCGGAATATCATTAGTGTAGATATTAAACAAGGTTGGAATAATAAGAGAACCTTGAGGAACTCCAGTAAAAATGGGATAGGGGTCGGATAAAGTATTATTGATTTTTACTTGAAAGGTACGATTACTTAAGTAGAAGGAGATAATTTTAATAAGCTGGGGGCGGGGAAGTTGTAGTAGATAAGCTTATGAATGAGACCATCAATCCATGTTAGGTCGAAAACTCATGCTACATCCAGAAAAAGGGCAGAGGAGAACATTTTATTAATTTTGGCTTGGGTTAGGATCTCAGTGATACGGTAGGCCTGATGTGGCGCAGAAAAAGAGTTTCGAAAACCGAATTGATAGTGAATAAGGATGTTATTGGCTTCCAGATGTTTCTTAATTTCGAGGGCAAGAAATTTTTCAGTAATTTTGCTAATAGTGTTTAATAAACATATAGGACGATAACTATCGGGCGTGGAAGGGAGTTAACCGGGTTTGCGAGTTGGCACAATAATGGAATCTTTCCATTTAGGAGGGAAATACTCAAATTTAAAAATAGAAATTATGAGAACGGTAATTTTGTATTTATAATGAGAAGGAAGATGCTTAAGCGTAGTATGAGTGATACCATCTTCTCCAGGGGACTTCCTTCTGGGGAGATTTTTAATAATATCTTTAACGTCATCAGGAACAATGTAAGGGGTGGGGCTATCGTGAGGCGTATCATTAAAGAGATTTCAAATTAGTCTTGACAATGTTTTCAGTGCTGGAATTTTGAGGGGGGTTGGGAGCAAAATAATGAGAAAGAGTTTTAACAATAAGGTTACATTTTTCGAATTCAGTGCTAGCATGATAATTGGAATCGGGAATTTTAAGACGGGGAATGGTAATAAATTGGTCTTTGAATCTTTTGGCCGCACGCCAAATAGAATTGTTTGTTGTATCAAGACAAGTAATAAACTGATCCCAGTTAGAATTGGCTTTGTCTCTTAAGTAATATTTAAGGTCCTGCTGAGCGTTATTCATTATAGTTTTATTGATATCAGTTTGATATTGTTGCCAATTCTTATGCGCTTTGTTTTTGTTGTTTAGCAGCAATTTTAAGTTAGGATAAGCGTTAGATTTATTACCAGGGGGGATGATTTGGGTACTGTTAAATAGGATAAAGTTAATATCATAAGTGTTACTATTGACGAAATCGTCAATGATATCAATACCATTTTAACAACAGGGTGGACAACTTGGTTACTAGCGAGGATGTTTTTGAATTTAGACCAGCTAGTAAACTTTTTTTGTTTAATATTAAGAGGATTGTGATCAAGGGATATTTCAAGTAACACATGATTGTGGTCAGATGACAGGTCGCAAATGGAGTCAATGTACAGATCATGATGAATACGTTTAACAAGGGGAAAGTCCAAAATGATATTTCTGGAAAAGGAAAAGTGGGTAGGGGTGGTAGGGGCAATAATATCGAAATTTGTATTAGCCGTGAAGTTATTAATGACGCACCATAGGGATTAATGGGAGAATTAGGGCTGTTTCACAGGGGATGGATAGCAATTTAGTCACTGAAAATAATGGTATCATTATTGATATTATTAAGGTTTTTAAAATCTTCAAAGATATCATACAATTTCTGAACTCTAATGCCAATGTCAGGTATATTTATAGACTTCCAAAGCGCCCCCTATCGGCCGGCCAGCTAGAAATAGCTGTAACATTCTAGAAAGACCAAGAAGGTTGGCGACCATTTGGCGACCAATATGAGTCACCAAATCCATCGCCAATTTGGCGATAACTCTCATATTTGGCGAAGTTACTGTACACTAGTAAAATTAGTAACAATATATTAGGTCTAATATGTAATTATGTCTTGTACCTAGTTTTTGAAGTTACTGAACCAAATTTCCGAGCACAAAAATGTAAAAGATAATATATACTGTCATTTTTCGCCTTCAAAATCGAAATAAAAAATAAAAAATTGTAAAAAAAAAAGACTAGTGATCATGAATAACGTTTTTCAACTAAGGAACTCATATTTACCTCAAACTCTAAAACACCTGTTGCAAGACTGGTAGGGTTCCTTGTGAACTCGATCTCTTGCTATGAGAGGGGAAATTACGGGAGGGGGAAAACATACCCCTGAGTCGGATCCGAACCCCACCGTACCGCTAGAGGTTTAAAATAGAATGAACTTTGTTCTTGAAGAAAACTGGTATGTTTAATGCCATCAACAGCTATGAGCAGACAAAGATCATCGCTGAGCGGTATTCACCATCTACCACTTCATTCTTGGTAAGGGTTAATCGTATTCAAGCTCCGTGAGCGTGAGAAAATAATACACAGAAGGCTGAATTAAAATTATTTCAGCGTTATTTTCCTATGATTGGACGCAGATATTTTCGGCTAGATACCAAACCAAAATTGCTCTGACCATCATGGATTTCTGTATTTAAAAAAATCAAATTGTGCAGTTTTCACAAATGTCAACTGCAGTCAAGTTCTTTGTGAGCGAAACTTATTTTTTTTCTACAAACCATTTTCTATAAACTTCGGGAAATGGATTTTTGAACGTTGTTGTTGTTGCTTTAAGGGGAGGGGGGTACAGTTATAAAGGAAAGCTTAAAATGCATATGGAATGGACCCTCTAGTGATCTAATCAGAAATACCGTTAATGCTTTGAAACTTGTTATGTTATTACCTAAATACGCACCAATACTTTCAGCCCTATGAAGTTAATATTAGTAGCAACCGGGCACGGTGGCCCAGTTGGTACAGACAGCTGTCCAGTGATCTGAACGTCTCTGGTTCGATACCGGTCCCTGACAAGTCCACCTCCTGTGCGCTAATGGCGGCTGGTGCACAAAAACTGTCATGGCTGCAATGTCTTCCAAATTCTCAAATTTTACCTCTGGAGGTGCGGGATAAAGTGTACCGGCCTTGTCACTTTACTCGGTTCAAAATTATGGGACCGGTCCTTTAGTCAAGTCAGACTCTTGTGGTGCTATTCAAATCCGGAGCCACATCATTCTGCCCTATAGCCTTTACGGACTTGATCTGATATACTGTCGGTCAAGAGGCATGAGCAACAACAATACTATTAGTACACATATTTGAGTATGCTTCAAGCAAGTGAGTGAAACATCAGATTAAAACTATGTTTTTTTTTAAATTTAGTTGACTAGCCTTAATTTATCAGAACAACCTATTGTCAAATTATGCAATTAGCTGCGCTTCTTACAATGTACGAGGTACTATGGGCTTTGGACAAAATAAAATCTGAAATAAACTTTGCCATAAGGAATTATAGCTCGGTTTTTTTTTTAGTGCTACGTGTTTTAAAAACACGGGGACTTGTTTAGATCCTGAATTTCATCCAATTCAAAAGTTCTTAGTTCTTATTACTAGTAAATAATTTATATTTTTCCCACAGGTAAAATTACCTTCATAAAAATTCCACTCTATGTCTCAACTCAGCTGTATTTTATGCCACAAATTTCAAAAACAGGAGATAACATCATTAATTTCCTAGATGGTGCAAATACTTGGCCCATATTAAGTGCTTCATATTTTAAACATGTCTCCGTAGGATTTGAAAGGAATAAATTCACTATTGTTGGTCACCAAGTGGTTTACGAAGTTTGAATCTCAGGTTTTATTACTAAGAGATTTCTGGTGAAAATAATAAAATATTGTCTAGAGACAAATTTCAGAAATTCAAGATAGTGTAGTTGGAAAGATATAAAAAAGTTAACGTTTTATCAGGTAAAAACACTATATTTTTCAATTTAATAATTTTATAAGCTGCAAAAATATTTACCTACCAGAATATGTTTCTGCTGCTGACAACATTTTTAAATATTTCCCTATGACATTCAATTTTCTCCTATAAAAAGGCATATAAGGATTAGAGAGATGTTCAAAATACGAAAAAAGTTTGCTATTTACAACATTATTTATAAACAGCAAGAATTATGTTGAGTATTTCAAATAGTTTTAGTAGCATTATAATCTTTATATAAAAGTTTATTATAAACTGTTCACCTTGTGTTTTGAGACTCTGAACAATTTATTTTTTCAGGGAAATAAAAATTATATTTTGGTGTGAATTTATGTATTGAGTGCGTTTTGTAAGTTTTAGGGTAAAGGTACCAGAAGTTGACCGTTTGCTTTAAAAGAATGTAAAACATAAGGATTGTATAAACATTAATGTTTTTAAACAGATCTATGTTACAGGTAGCCTGTATGTAGTCAAAACTGTGAAACTCTCGTATTCGCATTGCATCATGATTAGAAATTACGGCGGTTACTCTGGAGCTAATACACACGTCAATCAGTTTTCTTTTATTTTCTTCATATCCATGTTTTCAGTAACACTTTTTGTAACAATTATTACCAAGTGTAAAATTTTGGTAAGACTTTTTTTTAAACTTTTTATCTTTAAATAGTGTGTTATAAATGATAAATAGGTTTGTTTTATTTCATAATGTTAAAATCCGTTGTTTCTTGGGGGGTCAATTACTGAAATCTTGTTACGACGTAAGTTCCAAAGGTTGCCGGTTCGTCAATTACTAACTTCCTGGTGTTAAATTTTTTAACAATTTAAATCCCATTTATTTTATTGTAAAACTTTAAGGGACAAAACAATTTTATTTATATGGATAAGTGAACGATATTTTCAGTGGATGACCACCTGGTCAACTACTGACAATTTAGATCAGTGGTTCCCAACCAGTCCACGGACCAGATATGGTTCTCCAGAGCCTTAGGAGTGGTCCGGCACCACATTAAAAAAGATGCCAAATAAATGAGGTTTTTGAAAGCAATATTCATTGAACGAGATTTGCTGAATATACTCGAAGACTATCAGGTGTTGAATTCAAATTTCTTAAAAGTTTAGCACAATTACACTGCTGGCCAACCAAATTGCAACACCAAGAAAGACAAGAGATATCACAACAAAATTTATTTTGTAGATAACATGTTGACCAAGTATCAAATGATTAAACTTATAGACTTCTGTGAAGTGTGGTTCCTGCCAAAATCAGTAGCCAGAGTAGCCGCCATTGTTGGAGATCACCGCTGCCACACGCCTCGGCATTGATTCAAAGAGACTTTGGATGAGTTCTTGGTGTACAGCAAACCAAACAGCTTCCACACGTTGCCAAAGTTGATCTGCTGTGGCAGCTGGGGATGGAATCTGGGACAATCGTAGAGCAACCATGGACCGCATATTTTCTATCGGCGAAAGATCCGGAGAGCGAGGCGGTCAGGGAAGCAATTCAATCTGGCGATTGACGAAGAACCGTTGGACAATGCGTGCTACGTGTGGTCGCGCATTATCCTGTTGAAATATGGCTGTGGGCAAGCCCTGAAGGTAAGGAAGGACAACTGGCTCCAACACCTCGGAGATGTAGCGATGGCTGTTTAAAGTACCGGCAATGCGTACTAGAGGTGTGCGAGTTTGATATCCAATACCGCCCCATACCATAATACCCGGTGCAGGACCAGTGTGGCGGTGCATAACGCAGCTGTTCAGCATCCTCTCTTCACGGTGTCTCCAGACTCGAATGCGACTATCGTGGTGTTGCAGACAGAAGCGTGACTCATCAGTAAAGACAATTTCATTCCATTCTGCTGTCCACATTCTTCTGTCATCGCACCATTGGCGGCGGAGACGTCTGTGGTTCTGCGTCAAGGGTAGACAAAGCAATGGACGTCTTGCGGACAGACCACTCTGCTGTAAACGGCGTCGAATGGTATCGCGCAGACACTGGATGATGCGTTACAGACTGCATGTGCTGTGATATGGTTCGTGATGTGACTGAGCGATCCGTCACTGCCATGCGCACAATTTGCCTGTCATCACGTGAAGTGATGCGCTGAGGTGGATGCGATCGAACACGCCGGTCCGTCTTACCCTCCTGCATCCAACGATCACATATCCGCATTACAGTTGTTTGGTTTCGTCCAACATGACTACCAATTTCCCTGAAAGATAATCCACAATCTCGGTAGGCCACTATCCTTCCTCTGTCGAACTCGGATACTTGATCAAAAGATGATCGCTGTTTTCGACGAGGCATAATTGATCGTTTTTTGAAAAACCACAAGAAAAACACAATTGCCGAATTTGAAATCGTCGAAATCTCCAAGCCTTTAATAGCGCTTTGAAGTGGCGCCACAGGCGCGCGTGATGTGCGTCTGCGCTGAAATTCTAATCATTTGCATATCTCACCTCCGCTAATGCATGTTGTAAATTTCATGTTATTTGCATGTTTCCTTCAGGGTGTTGCATTTACAGTGGCCAGCAGTGTATTTTAATATTAGAATATGATACGTTAGAATGTAAGTACGTTAATCCTATATCCCTTTTGCCTGAGGAATATTCTATACACCCATACCTCCATACGCCCCGAACGGTCCCCTCAAATCGGGGAGGGGTGGTGGTGATCCGCATATGGTTCATTTTCTAGCTTAGTGGTCCGCAGACTTCTACAGGTTGGGAACCACTCTTCTTTAGATGGTCAACTTTTAATGTTGGCCGCGTTCAATTGCAATATAAGTCTAATCATAAGGTTGTTATTGTTGTAAATGCAACTAAGCAAGAATGGATCATTGTGTGAACTATACACAACGCTAACCAGAAAAGAATGTACGTCAGGAACCAAATTCCAATTTCTTAGTTGAATTAATAATAATCAATTATTAATAAGGTAAATAATCAGGGTGGATGATGTGTGAACCTTTTTTTTTAGTTCGAAGATATCTCCCCATGGCTAATGAGAAATAAATTAACGTTACTAGTCATACTCTGTATAGACAGACAGCCATGCATTTCACCTAAGTTTTGAAACAAGAAAATTTTGTGAAAGTAATGGGACCGTGTTGGTTGCCCTCTACCCAAACGCTACACATATTCTACAGCCGATGGATGTTGCGGCATTCAGAACACAAAAGAATGGCTGAAAAAACAAAATTCATGATTGGAGGATTTTGAAACACAACGCTCCGATCTTAGAGATAAAGAATTTTTCAAAGTTACTCAAAGAATTAATTGAAAAGCGTGTAACTTATTCTGTTCTACGGATTTAGAAAATGTGTGTTATTTACCGTAGAATCCACAAACAGTTGAAATATCAGGAAAAGAAGTACCCTAATCTGAAAATCATGAATTAATCAATTTGCCCGGAATTAATGAACTGCGCCGAAAGGAATGTTTCGAGCATGGATATCAGCTCCTTAATGAACAAATTCCTAGCGAAAAAAACTGAAAAAACTTCGATCCTCATCCGACATTTGGTCAGGCAATCAGTAAGATTATAATATATATGCAAAATATAAAACTTGAAATATATATGCTGTGCCTGAAATAGATTTAATCTGGAATACATCTTAATTACTAAATACTTTGTTACACATTTAAATTTTATTGTGAACTTTATAAGTTATTTTAAAGTTAATTATTAAAATAAAATGATAATATTATTTAAAAACTATATTTTTGATTTCGCAAATACTTTATTTCTTATTTTTTAATAGTGGTCAGTTGCTAAAACAATGCAGGTCAACTACTAAATTTCGATGGTCAAATAATTATAGTTGATATGCTCATTCTGGAAGGGTCTAAGATAAGGTTAAGGAATGACTTTTTGTGATTCAATGTAATCCATTACTTGTATTACAGTTTTTATGGAGCAAGCACTTCCTTTAAATGGTCAACTATTGGTACTTTTACCTTACATACTTACTTATGGAAAATGAACTAAAAACATCTGTACTCTAATAAAAAAGAAAGACATTTGTATAATCTATATCTATAAAACTGTTCCGTAACTCACTGACTGACGATAACGCACAAACTAAACTACTAGACCTAAAGGGCTGAAATTTTGCATGGCGATTCTTCTTATAGTGTAGGGTAGCACTAATAAAGATTTTTGAAAATTCTTCTTAGATTTTTTAAGATTAAATTTTTAAGCTGTTTTTCTAACTTTTGTTAACTTTGCATTTAAAATAATAATCTGAGGGTTAAAAAGTTTGTATCACGAGAAATATCATAAACATTCCTTTATAAGGAAATATTTTTCAAATATTTTCCTCCATTTTCTGATTTTTGGGGAATTTTTAAACATTAATTTTTAGAATTTAATTTATTAAATACTGATCACCAGATTTCCTTTCTTTTTGTGATACTTTAAATTAATTTTATGTCACGGGCATAACAACGAAATAAATTGTCAAAAAAATATTAAAATATGGTAAAAGATAAAATTTAACCGTTAAACTACTTGAGATGGAAGTTTTTAAGAATTTAATTCAAATTAGTATGTTTTATGGATATTAAACATAAAAATTAATTGCATACATTGACCGTTGTATTTAATTTGAATATTTTCTTCTACATTATTTTGTCTACAAAAATATCCTTTACGATTTTTTTTTAAATATATATTTTTTTTGGCATTAATTGCACACATTGACTGTTGTATTTAATTTGAATGTAATGCGTAGCGAAACACGGGTATTCAGCTAGTAACAAATAAAATGAATTTTGAATTAATGGAAAAAGAATGTGGTGTGGATAACTCAACTGAACATTTTTTTAGTGAACGTCATAGATTTAGTTAGTTTACTCTGAAAAAGGTGTAAACAAAATCCAAGAAAATATTTATATTGTGATTTATTTTTTAAAAAGTCTTGCTTTTATAAATATTTCCTTTTATTGTTTATCTAGAGAAAAAAGCCTTCACATCTGTATTGTTTATCTTTCTCGCGATATTCATTATTAACACTGACAGATACAAACATATCTTTTCCCGTATTCCCCAGCAATGCTCCACTATAACTCCGGTTTCTTCTTGATTGCATTCGTAACTGTTGACACTAAACAGAAACAAGCACATAATAGTGGTCGGTAAGAAGCAATTTGTGTTCATTTATAGCCATTTTTTCCTCGAACTGGGAGATAAAAGCGGACTCCGTAGTAGTAATGGCTTGCTTATTTGAAACGTTAGCAGCTACGCGGGACTTGCAATTATCTTGCTGCGGTTAATCTTACTGATAACGATATACATTTAAGTGTATCGAGATCTTAGCTAGTCTTAAGTGCAGCTATGACACATTAAGAGGATTCTTTATATAGTTTTCTTTAAGATTGTTTCAGTTTTTAAGCATCTCGCATTTCTCTTCTTCGTAATTGTTGTAAAACCAGGGGGAAAAATAATTACTTTATGATACTCCACATTTACGGATACCCGCAATGAAAAACAAATGTGACCGTGGCAGAGGGTTGTCCGTAAAATATGTGATTTAGATGAACCGCTTGAAATAACGCACAGGATATTCTTTAATTACTGATTTTGAACGTAACTTTTAAAATGGAATGAGCATGGGTTATGCAAGAGAAGTGCGCAGTAACTGCGTAGGCGGAATAAATTTTCTTGTGTGAAAAATTATTTTACCTTCTCTAAAGACTGCTCGATTGATTTTTGGTGAAACTTCGTTTTCAATATTCAGTCAACTTTATGAGGAATGTGAATATATTCTATCATTTCAGTCAGTACTTTGCAAAGTGTATATATATATATATATATATATATATATATATAATATATATATATATATATATATATATATATATATATATATATATATTATATATATATATATATATATATATATAATATATATATATATATATATATATATTATATATATATGTTATAATATATATATATATATATATATATATATGTATATAATATATATATATATATATATATATATATATATATATATATATATATATATATATATATATATATAATATATATATATATATATATATAATATATATATATCTATATATATATATATATATATATATATATCTATATATATATTATATATATATATATATATATATATATGTAATAATATATTATTATATATATATATATATATATAATATATATATAATATATCTATATATAATATATATTATATATATATATTATATATATATATATATATATATATATATATATATATTATATATATATATATATTATATATATATATATATATATATATATATATATATATATATACATACATATATATATCTACAGTGAAACTCCGATTTGAAGTTATTCAAGGGACTATAAAGAAATGACATTATTTGCGGGAAAACGTTAAATCGGGGTAAGACCAAACACAAAACACTGAGCATAAAATAAAGTCTAATTTAGGTAACATACCTTTTATTTCTTCATTTACAAGGATTTAGACTTCTATTTTCTAAATTATACTTTAAATAAATCGGTTATTTCACTTTGAGTCCTGTTTATAGCACAAATCGCAATCTTAACAGGAGTTTAGTAAGCTTTTTTCTTGGCCTTCATTATTTGAAAGGAACGCTTCCACTGTTTCCAAAGCTTGATTGGCTTCAGCCACAGAAGGATTTCCATGTTCCTCATCTTCGTCATTATCCGAACTATCAAGTTCTGAGTCTATTGAATCACTTAGAATCGAAATCTCTGATGTCACGATATTTGAATCGGAATGTAGATAATTCTCGAGATCTATATATGAGCAAGAGGAGAAATCACCCATTTCATTAGAGTCTTCATTTTCTCTCTCCTCGTACTCATATTCATCACCAAAGTCCTCCGGAAAACCAACTTTTGCAAAAGGACGTGAGATACATTTTCCCATGCTGAAGAAATCATATGAGGAGATTCTAGAACGTTTCTCGTTTTTTTCCTGCCTCCAAATTCTATACTAAGAAGAGAGTTTTTCAAATCTTGGTTTCTATCCTTTACATTGAACGATCGTATGATCTCCAAATCACAAGTTTGAACTTTCATTGTACAATTGGCAGGGAAAAATTCCATTCGCACATTTTGCAATTTTAAATGTTCAACATGGGTTGCACATTGATCAACAAACAAAATAATCTTACGTTTCTACAAGCTGAGCAGAATATTGAAATAAATGGAGTTCCTTGGCCATGTGGTTTTATCTCCAGTACGCAAGATGTCAAGTAATCAATGATATTGGCTCAGTAGTTAAAGTTTAAAGGCTAATAAGGTAATTAAGAGTGAGATTACTTCAATAAAATTACTAGTAAGTTAAAGTTAAACCTTCAATAATTAAAGGGTGGGGGAAATATAAGCTTAAGAAGTTATCAAGTAATAGAGAATAAAAATTAATAAGTTAAGTTTAAAGTTACGAGGCAAGATAACAGGAATAAGTTAAGTGGCCCTCATCAAAAGAAAAAAAAAAAGGCCCTCTTCAGGGTCATACAATTCGTAACGAGTAGGATGCAGAATTCCACGGGGGAAAAAAGAAATATCAAGATGGAAGTTTCTACAAGCGCATTTGTCTGTCCAATTTTCAATGTATCGACTCCAGCAGACTCGCCAGAAATAGACTTATAAGATAAATTTTGCCTGTTTTTTAAAGCTGTGTATCCAACCATTTGCAGCAGTGAATCCTTAAATTCCCATCCTAGATTCAATTTCTGTTTCAAAAAAGGGGCGCCACTTATGGGAATGCTTGCTGCACGAAATTTGTTGAACTTCGTTGAACCCTTGAAAAAAGAATTGATCAAACGGCGACAATTTCCGATTTTTCTTTTTTATTAGCCAGTTTTCCCATCCCTACCCCATTTCGCTCCATTAAATCTGCTTGCTTAAAAATTTTCATGACAATGTTTGACTAGTTAAGAAGAATTTCATTGAGTTTTTCCCTCTGAAAAAACGTTAAATCCTGGAATTTTTTATATATAAATCGTTAGACACGTTTCTACAGAAACGTTTTGACAGAAATCGTGAAATACGTGTCACGTTAAATCGGGGTTTCACTGTATATATATATATATATATATATATATATATATATATATATATATATATATATATATATATATATATATATATATATATATATATATATTTATATATATATTATATATATATATATATATATATATATATATATATATATATATATATATATATATTATATATATATATATATATATATATATATATATATATATATATATATATATTATATATATATATATATATATATATATATATATATATATATACATATATATATATACATATATATATATACATATATATATATACATATATATATATAATAGATATATAATATATAATATATATATATATATATATTATATATATATATATATATATATATATATATATATATATATATATATATATATATATCTGTGGCTTGGTATAGTAAGTGACTAAGTCAATTATTTTCAAGAATGACATCTTTTGCTCATGTCTCTTTAAAAAAAAACTTATTTTCAATGTAAGAATTACCCAAGTCTGTCCGATGGTTTAGAAAACAAACAAACAATCAAACAAACACACACACACACACACACACACACACACACATATATATATATATATATATATATATATATATATATATATATATATATATATATATATATACAGGTGGTTATCAAAATAATGGAAACATTTAGGAATAACATGAAATTATTTATTAATATGTCTAGGACCTTCTATGGTATTAATTACCACCTGAATTCACTAAGAAATTGATTTATGCAAGTCATGAATAGTGGTTAAGGGAATATTATACTATTCTTTATGTATGAATCGTCAATGTCCCTGTAGAGATGCTGTTGGTGGACATCGATTCCTGCTGTGGTCTGTTTTAGACCACAGCATTTCGATGATATTGGGGTTTAGGGCCTGGGCGCGACAGATAAGATGTTTTACTTGGTCTTTATGTTCCTCAAACTACGACCTGACACGTCTAGCTGTATGGATCGGAGCATTATCATCATGGAGAACGTCATTTCTTCCAGGGAAAAAATTGCACCATAGGATGGATCTGGTCGGCTAAAACTTCGACATAGTCTTTCCCAGTCAATCTACCTTTTAGGGTTACAATACAAGTAGTATCCTGTAGATCACTTTTGAAAACAATGAGATGGCCGCCGAAACCCTGAGAAATTTCCCTCCGTGTTTGAGAGCTGGAATGAGACAAGAATGATCATATGCTTGTGTAGATGTTCTTCAGACATACGAACGTCCTGTTGCGGGGAACAATGTGGGCAATGATTCGTCTAACCAAATGTCATATTTCGACATATCGCTCGACCAGGATTTGTGCTCGTGGCACCACTGTAAAAGACGTTTCGTATTCACAACTGTTACAAGTGGATTGGGAATTACTACTCTGCCGTAAATATTCTATTTGTGAAGTTTTCTCTTACCTGTAATGACTTATACTGGAGCCTTCAGATTTAAATGGAGCTCTGCGGTCACTTTGGCTGCAGTTTTCTTCTTTTTTGATGTCACAATCCGCTTTAATATCCGTCAATCTCTTTCACTTAACATTCCCTTTCGTCCAGTATTCTATTTCACAGAGAATGTCTTCCGTGCACTCTGTATGCCAACATGACTTCCGATATTATAGCTTGGTAAAGACCCAAAACCATTATTGATGTTGTAACAGATACTACAATTAGACGCGCTTCAACAATTTGCCTTTTCTGCATGGTCTATAAGGTTTCACATCTTAAGCTATCCCCCAAAGACCCTGGTGCCCATAATTTCATTATTGCTATCTTAGAGTAGAATAACTCATACACTATATTTTAGAAAAAATGCTAGTCCCTAGACATGTCTTTTAAAGAATACGAAGCACTTTCATAAACACCACTAATATTGATATGTTTTTCCATTATTTAGATAACTACCTGTATATATATATATATATATATATATTTATATATATATATATATACCCAACAAACACAGGACTGACGGCAGCTTATCGGGCCAGTGCTGGAGGCACCGGTTGAACGACAAGTACGGGAGAATTTTGTCGGGCCACTGGCGGGTTGTTTACGAACCTCCGAAGGGGAAACGCTTTCCGTTTACGTGTTTCAGGGCCTGTTATGGGTTGATATGAATCGCACCGAAATCGTTTACCCTGCATCGTCCCGGAACTGTACCTCCGATTCGTAACCACAAGTAACAGATATCTGCATCAGAATTATGGATTTGAAAGGGAAGGCGAAGATTAATTTAACAGACTTTTCAAAAATATTTATTTCATTGTTGTGAAACTTCTTTTACGCGGAAAATTCCCATAATTTTCCTTGTATGTAAAGATTGTATTATGTGAAAAGTATTATGTGAAATTGTATAATTGTATTATGTGAAAATTCACATAATTTTCCTTGTATGTAAAGATTGTATTCTGTGTGTATGTTTTTAACTCCCTAGAAGCTTATAAAAACAGATGAAAATTAGTTTCAATTTTATATATTACTGGAGAAATTAAATATCTACTTAAAAATGGGTCCTTGTTTCACCACTCTTTATTTATAAGAGAGGAAATAGTGATAAAATTTGTATTTTTTTAAATTTCTTCTATAGTATATTAAAATAATAATATATATTTTTGTAGATAAAATATTCAAAATATATTTTTCAGGAAATTTACATATTCTAAGTATTTCTAATTGTTAGATGCCATTATAAAACAACTGATTTTGTAGAATTTTTTCTCGAATTTCATCGTATTAATTTTACAGTAACATATTCTTATAATACAAATTTGAATGAAAGAAAAAGAATTTTAAATTTACAGACCTTAGTTAAAATAAACAAATCACACATATTTAGAAAAATATTAATGTAATGTAATGTCAGAGACATAGACAGTAGATGTCATGAGACACCAAAAAATATCAAAAATAAGACCCTTATCCTCAGTACGTACATTGAAGAATATATATTACATTGTTTTTTTTTTGTAATTGAATCAGGATACGAGAAATAATATTTACAATAAGAAAAAAAAAGGCAAAAAAATTAGTTTAAATAAATGTTAGAAATAAAAAATAAGGCAATTAAGTTTAAAATAATAAGTAAGTTATATTTAATAAATTAAATTGGCAGGTTTGAACATCCGTGAGTACAGATAACAGAACTGCACTTTGCAGGATCGAACCGAGGACTGAAGCATGGGAAGCAAAAACGAACGCCCCACACCAGCATTCCCTGATAGGGTATCAAGTGTGGAACTTCAATAAGAGGAAACTGCCTCGCATGGAACAGAAAAATAAAGGAAAAATGTTAAACACTATCAGAAACCACACTATCAGAATAACACTATCAGAATTAACCTGTGAACAATTAATGGACTGGGTAAGATTTGAAATATTAAGATCGGAACATAAATTTTTAATTTTTAAGTGGCCGTTCGGTTTTGGGATTTTTTTTTCCAAAAAAATTCAATGCGTAAGTAAATTAAGTAATTTTGAAAGGTCCGATATTAATCCAATTGCAGTAATGTTTTCAGATAAGATTTTGAGAAAGTTTCATGAAATTGATTTGGGATATTGAATTTTGACTAGGTTGTACATTTTGTTGAGGGTATCTTTGTACCCTTCCGCCATTAAAAAAAAAACATGGCTCAGGTTTGGTTTCCCGCCTAACAGGAAATTCATCATTAGCAGCGGGAATTTCTTTCCTCCGGATTACGACAGTTTCCTAGGATAGAAAATTGGTTTGAGAGATTGATTCGATCATTAATGCTAGTTAAGTTCGAGAGCAATTCGCTTTAGACCAACCCAAATTTAAAAAATCACATTATGTTCGATTTCGTTCAAAATTACCACATCACATTGCATACCAAGATTATAATATTTTATACATTACATATACAATGTATTTTTCATTTTCATAATAAAACTAAACTTTTGAATGTAGTTGACTTTTTTATGCGGCCCGCCTGCCTTGAAAAAATTTACCATGTGGCCCAGATGCTGCAAAAGGTTAAACACCCTGCTTTAAGCTCATCAGCCTGATTCAGAGGTTTAACTTTTTCAGATTTAGGAATATAATCAAAAGTGGGTGTAGAAGAAAATTTAAACGCACACTTACTGTGCATAAGATTAAAAAGTTCTTTGAGATTGGGGATGTTAAACGTTGTTTTGAAAAAAAAGAAATTCATGTTTTTCAAAAGTCCATAGTAATCACACATGGTTTCCATTACTTATTTCACTGACACATTGAATTGTGTTTTGTTTTGTTTTTTATTATTAAATTTTGGCATTATCTTTTGAGAATGTATTTTCGTTTTTATCAATGCAACTCTTGCAGAAGTGCCACGGACGGGTAAGGGTGACTCGGTAACGAATTTAACAATCCTTTCTACTGCTTGTGTGTGACATGGAAAATTGCTGAAGTCAGTACGTTGACTCTCCTGATCAGATTATTTTGCTTCCTAGTTTATAATCAGAAATATGCCTCGTTCTGTTACTTTAACATCTTTACGTACAATCATATCAATATAATCCTTGGCATCAAAGTTTATACGTTGAACTTAAAACTTTCCAATGCCCCCTTCATTTTTCAGTCCTTGCTTTTAGAATCCGGCGTAATCCAAGCTGTCTTACGTGGCTGCGATCAACTGATATCATACATAAGAGGAGATTTTCAGAAGCAGCGAAGTACGAATTTCTTTGAATGACTGGGTCAATTACATTTTTAAGAGTCTGATGGAGGTAACGTGAATAGCTTACAAGTTTCCACAAGTGCTTCGATCCATGGATATAAGATAGTTTCCGCTTTATGTGAAACGAAACAGATGCATATACTTACAAAATGTACTCAGTCAGTATTCGGAGATTTTTTTTGCAGTACATTCTGTTCCCACATACAAGTGAAGTATTTGGTTTGCTAATGTAAGCTATCATGAATAACAAAGTTTTCCTGGTTTTCTCATAGACAAATCAGAAGAGCACCTTCCAACAGAGATTGCATTAGACATTTCTAACAAATATTTTGGGTCCACACTTAAATCATCCTTAATTTCTAGTAATGGAATGCCATTTTCAATAGGTGATAATTCAATTACTGGAAGTTCATAGCAGTTTTCTAGTTGTTTACCTATTTCTCCTCCAAATTAGGACGTAGGCGCAGTTCATTTCCATGAAATAGACAAATCAACCACTGCAGTGGCCTTCTTAATTCCTTTTCAAATAAACGAACCACATCATTATTCAATCCAGTGTTCACGGCAGTTCCACCCATTCCAATTACAGTAATGTTTAAATTCTGGTTGTTGTCATTGAAAAATGCTATTATGCTATCTTATATACATTTTCCAGTGCCAGAAATCTGCTTCTGAAAATCTCGTCCTTTGTATGATATCAGATGATCGCAGTCATGTAAGAGAGAGCTTGGATTACCCCGGAATCTAAAAGCAAGGGCTGAAAATGAAGGTGGCATCAAAAAGTTTTTATTTCAACGTATAAACTTTGATGCCAAGGATTATATTGATATGATTGAATGGAATGATGTTAAAGTAACAGGACTTCCTATGAAGAGGCATATTTCTGATGACAAACAGAAAGCAATTCAATGTGTCAGTGAAATAAGTAAAGCAAACCATGTATGATTACTATGGACTTTTGAAAAATATGAATGTTTATTTCAAAATAACACTTTGCCTTTAAAGACATTACATTAATATTTTTCTAAATAAATGTGATTTGTTTATTTTAACTAAGGTCCGTTAATTAAAAATTGTTTTTTTCATTCCAATGTGTATTATAAGAATATACTACTGTAAAATTAAGATGATGAAAATTGCGAAATTCTACAAAATCAGTTGTTCTGTAATGACATCTAAAAATTAGAAATACTTAGAAATACCTAAGTTTCTTGTAAAAATATTTTGAATATTTTATTTACAAAAAATATATATTATTAATTTAATATACCATAAAATAAACAGAAAAAAAGAATTTTATCTCTTTTCACAAAAATATCTATTTTGAAGCACCTGAAAAATATTTCAGTAGAGCAATAAAATTTTATATTCAATACCAAAAGGCAGCTTTTGAAAGCTATAGCATAATGAAATTTCAAACCATCTTTTTTTTCGCCTCGTCATACTACAATGCACTAGTGTCATCTGATTGGACATTCAGTTGCACGTGATTGAAAAGGCGCCATTAAAGATTGATTACAAGTTCGTTGAAATTAATCCACAAGTAAGTTTCATTCGTTAGTCTTAAATTATTGCCTTTAGATTTTATTTAACACCCTTACATAGTGAACATTATTCTATTTCTGTTATAAGATAGTGTTTTAATCCAAGTTATATATGAATTGACCATATTTCAGATCAAACTCTACTGAACTGAGTGTATTGAATTAGCAATACTTATGGCACTTACGAGCACTTTCGTATGTATAAATAAAAACATTTTGTTTCGGAATAATTTAAGATTCGTGTTTCAGTTAATATTTTAGATGGACAAAGGAAGTAAATGGACTCTTGTGAAAGTCTTAAGTATTTGCTAATTAAATTAATATTTAGAATTGTAATTTGTACGCACTATTTAGATTTTTATATCCTTTAGAAAGTATAAATACATGACACAAATATCAATTCCAAATCTACATAGTTGAAAAATAAAAATGTATTTTCATTTCCAGTATAATATTTTCCATTTTATTTCTTTAAAGAAATTTGAAAGAAAATTATAATGAAATTTTTTTTAATATGTTAATCCAAATTAAACATTTTTTTACTACTGGATTGATAAATCAGTTACACATGATTCCTCCATAGTAAATTCATGCATAGTATTCAATGGTGGAAAAATTGTCCATTTTCCTATTAATATATTTTACAATGTTCTTATTGCCAGGTATCAATAGGCAACAAATTATCCATGTCTAAATGTTAAAAGATGGATTCAAAAACGTTCCACATTATAAAAGATTCTAAAAATGAACTTGTAAATCATACAAAAGGATCTATTGAATTCCTTATCAAATTGTGTTTTGAGTAAACTTTATAAAATACACTGCATTTTATACATTATAAAGAAATAAAGAACAAATATTCTTAAAATTTTTGTGTTCATAATTTAAAAGAATGTATTTAGTATAATTATATATTTTAATTTAAATGCTAAACACTAATAGGTATTTTTCATGTATAATCTTAATAGCCTTAAAATATAATTTTTTTAAAATTCTATTTATAATGTTCTATGTGTACACTCAATTGCTATATATTTATATGTTATTCCTACTGGGTGAAATTTCTTTATGTCTATCGAGAGCAAAGATATATTCAAAATTTCAAAACCAGATCAAAATATTGTTTAATCAGTATCCACATGTCAAGTAAATATTGAAACAATAGCAAATATTGGAGCATTTTTTTATTTTGAATATCTCATTAAATAAAAAGCTTATTTAAGGAACATTTTGAATTTCAATTGCTATTAATCAATATTTTGAACTGGCTTTGATATTTAGATTATATTTCTACTCTCTCTGAAGATATAAAATAAAACAATTTCACTCTTTAGGAATAACATAATGGTGCATACTTTTTGCAACTGAGTGTATATATTCTTGCAATTGAGTGTATATATTTTCAAGAATTATTAATTTTTGTATGTATGTGAACTCCATTGTATTCCTGAATTCATTCAAAGAACCTCTGGAGTAATGAGAAGTTTAGAGTTTTAAATTTGTGTCAATATAGATGCCACGTGCATTTAATTTTCTAATTTGTATCGTGTTTGAAATCACTTTTATCAGTGTTATTAGAGATGATGGCAGTGAAAATTATTCCAAAATAGACTATTTAGATACATAAATTGTTTCTTAACTTATTAATTTGCATTCCATGTTTTTAAATTATATATTTATAAGTATATAGATTTGTAGATTATCAGAATGTGTACATACAAAAAATTGCTTTATTGTAATAGATATTGTACGATAAGAGTTTTTATAAATCTGAGAATGTTCTCAATAACTATCTATAAGCTGTTCATCTCTAAAGGTCTTTTGGAAATTATTTTGTTGTCATGCTGTGCAAAATAAATGTGAACTTATTGGGTTAATATATATATATAAAGGGTAAAATTAGTTTCTTTTCCCCTTTTTATATTAGTGATAAGCAAGTTTATAAAGAACTCTACTTTTCAATACTTCTTGGTTTGATAAAACATTAAATTTTATTATGGCATTATAAGAAAATATTGGTTTCTTTACAGAATTTTGAAACTGGAATCTAACTTCGGGCTTGAAAGACAAATACCACTTGGATCTCATAACTCATGTAAGGTTTTTGTTTAACGTCACTGAGCCTACCTTTTTTTATTCTCGAGCTATACTTTTATTTTCAGCAGTGGACTTGTGGCCAAAATCACTGTTTTTAATATTTTTTAGATTTATTTTTAACTAATTAAATTTTTCTATGAAAAAACTATAAAAATATTTATTAAACAACTAAAAATTTCAAATTAGTTTTTTTAACTTAGACGCTAATCTGAACTTTCTCATAAACTTTGGTCTCAATAATTTGTGGATAGAATATTGATTTTCTTTATTTATTCTTTTTTAACTGTGAAGCTTGTTGTTAAGGTTTTAGATGAGTGAGAAAGTGCAATCCAGGGATTTCAGTTAACATGACTCCCTGGTCATGTTAACTCTTGTGAAAAAACTTGAAAGTCTTTAACTCTTGCCAAAAAAAAGAGATTTATATTATAAAAGTATAAAATGCCAAGGTTTATTTAGAAAATATAAAATCTGTTCATGGACAAAGTTTGTTTATAAAACTGTAGATAAGACATTCATTGTGAGTTGTGGTTTATTATATCAAAATGTGTGTTTGATAAGTGAATGAAATAACCCTTTCTTAATAATGGAATAGAACTCCTGTATAATCAATGAATTCACGGATACAAGATACAGTTCCAAAAAGCAAAACGCCTGGTTTACAGAGTCTTTTATAATAACAGAAAAAATGATATTTATATTATGAAAATGTGAAGTGCCAAGCTTTATTTATTCTTAATGGTTAACATTAAAATTTTAAAAATATTTTTAGAATTTCCTGATAAGTTGTTAGAGGTTCGTTGATAATTCATTACAGAAGTAGTAAAAAGGAAATTGCTTTTGGATGTATTAGATCATTAATTAATGGGCTAAGTAATTTTAAATTTTGGTAAAATTTAATTTTATGCATGCCATAAATTTTTCTCTCTGTTAAACATGTTTATTCCATTTTAAGTCTTAATACTTATATAAAGAATTTGGATTAAATGAAAACAGTAATGAGTGATGGTGAAAATGTATTAAATGTGGTAATTGAATTGCTTGATGTTCTAAGACATAAAATTTCTCATCATCAAAATACAATAATTGACTTCTTGACTGAACAACTGACTTTATTATTAAACAATATCCTATTTTGCTACCCCCCTTGTTTAAGTATATTATATAATCATCCTTCAAATCCTAATAGACCATTATTTTATATTTTTGATCCTGTACACATTCTGAAGTGTGTCAGAAATAATTGGCTGAATCAGAAGAATTATGGTCAGTGTATGCATTTATTGATTTTAATGATCATAACTTAACTAAAACTGCCTCTTTTAGAACCATTAAAAGTATCCATTCTTTAGAGGATGGACAGATAGTGTTATCATAATGTGTTTGGATAATTATATCCAAACACATATTTAAACATAATATGTGTTTGGATTAACTTTTAAAAACTCCATCTTCTATGGAGAGACAAAATGTAAAACTATGCCTTAAAATTTTCAATGACTATTTGTTGAAGGGTTGAAAGTGCTTTCTACACATACTGATGAACCTTTTTGTTTAGAAACATCTGAATATATTGCAATCATTATTAAATGGTGGAAGATAATGAATGTGTAAAGTAAGTTAAAAGGGGGTCATAAACGAGATGTGTATTGTGAGTCTTTGTCATCTAATTCATCCAATGAAAAGGTTATGTACCTACAAAATTCTTAGTTTGGCTTGATACTTGGAATTCTCTTAAATATACTTCTGGCTTTTTAACTAAAACATATACCACACTTTCTCACACTACACATGCTGTACTTGAAATGTGAACATATTGTTGCAATGAATTGGGGATGGCATATTTCTTAACAGGAAAAATTCAAACCGACATTATTGAAAATAGGTTTGGAAAGTTTCGCCAATTGTCTGGGTCACAATACAACATCTCGTTGACACAGGTTTTCGAAAATGAATCGAAGCTTAGACTTCAAACCCTAGCCCCTTAATTTTATAATTTGTATCGTGTTTGAAATCACTTTTATCTGTGTTATTAGAGATGAAGGCAGTAAAAAAAATATCTTTAATATTTTATCCTAAATATATCTATTATGTGCTTTCTTACGTGCACATGCACACATTAGCCAGTTAAGACATAACTATGTTTTACTATCCTAAAATTAAGAGTTAGAAACTCATTAAATCTAAACTTTAGTTAAGTGTATGTCTGGGAACTAGTACCTCATCTCGTATATGGTATGTCAACTGGAATTTTTTCAAAAATTCTGATTAGTACTTTTTTTTCTCCCCATTGATTCTGAACTCTTCAAGTTAAGCATGAGCTTTGGGTTAATGAAAAAAATCATAGACAGCATCTGTTTTATGTTGTTCTTTAAATTGTTGCATTATGCTTAGAATTTCTTTTATTGCCTTGTCAAATATTTGATTGTACTAAATTTTTTAAAATTCCACTGAGCATCTTGTTTAGCTGTTTAAAAAAATGGGGGGAAATGCATTGTAAATTGTCTTTACTTTCTCAAAGTTTCATAATTAAATATGTTGATAAAGTTGTGCCTGAAAAATAACTCAACTGATTCTAAACATCAGTTGGAGTTTTATGGAAAGTTGAAATTGTTTCTTGGAAGTTTTGTGAGGTAGTAATCTAGTTCATGTATATTAAAGTCTTATTTAAATATTGTGCTAAACATATTCAGCACATTGAAAGTCTGATTACTTCTCAACTTTTAATCACCAGGCAATTTTTGGTATTAAATTATATGCTCAGTGCATATTCCATTATGAGTAATTTTCACTCAATCTGATTTGAAAATTCATGTGAGGAGAAATTTTTCTGATTATAATTTAACAGCTTGCCTTGTGTTATTATATATTTATTTTTATTCATTTCAGAAAGTCTGTTGGACAGTGTCTAATATTGCTGCTGGTAATACACAAGATTCAATGAGGTATTTAAAAAAGTCATGTATTTAATACCTTTTGGTTAATGTAATGTTACTTTTTAAAAAATAGTAAATTTACTGCTAAAAAAGTAAATTTACTGCTAAAACTTAATTTTATTCTCTAGTTGAGTGCAGTGGCATAGATTATTTTACAAAGTGCAATAAAATACTTTTAACTTTTCAAACCGAACTTCTAACCAGAAATTTAAAAAAAATTTAATAAAACTTTTAAAATTGAAAATATTTTCATGGATCTAAAGAATCGAACATAACACCTGTATGGTCAACTAAGTCATGGATAAAAGATGCAGCCCTAAAAGCAAAAGGCCTGGTTTCTGTATACTTTTATAATAATCATGTTACAACAGTATACAGAAACCAGGATTTTTGCTTTTAGAACTGAATCGTTTATCCATGAATTTGTTGACTATACAGGTTTTCTATTCCATTGTTAAGATCTGTGAAAATACTCTCATTAGCAAAATATTTTTTAAAAAACTTAAATTTGGGTTAGAAGCTTGGTTCAAAAGTCTAAGTGTTTTTTCACGCTTTATAATATAATCTATGCCATTTCACTCAACATTGACAGCTAGTCAATATTACCCACCTCATTTTTCAAATTAACCTAGACTAATCAAACAATATATCATAACAATTGTTTAGTAATTACTGAATCTAAATAGTATATTTTGAATATTTTTTTACTGTGGTTATCCCTAATAACAGCTGCTCGCAAATAAAAAATACTTTATACACAGATCTCCACCATAATTTGACAATTTAGTAACAAAAGATATGCTCTATTAAAATACTATGCAGAATTTAGTATCCCAAATTACTTTCAACCACAATTTTTGTAAAACCAATTACTGTGAAAGCTACATCATATAATAAATGTTTACTTTATTCATTATTATAGTAATAGATTAGTTAAAGAGTATTCACTCTTTTCACTAAATTTCTGAGTACAGTACGACATTCAATCCTGTCAATTAAATGATTAGTTATTACAGATATAAATAAAATAGATTAGAATGCCTTGATAGAGTACAATAATTGAAAGCTGACTGAGAGACTTGTTTAGAATGACAACAAAATTTTCTCTTCACTATCGAGAATCACTCTCACATTGAAAGTAAAGAAACACAAGAATGAAGATTGAATACTATATAAAATCTTTAATTTCTAAATCTGACCCAGCATCTGTATTAATGCTCTGTATGGCATGTTGTAATCAAATTTAGAAGTTTTAAGATTTTGTATGCTAATGTTTTACTTAGCATTCAATCTTTATTCTTGTGTTTCTCTACTTTCAACAGCATTATTGTCAATAGTGAAGAGGAAATTTTGGTGTCATTCTAGACAAGTCTCTGATTCAGCTTTCAATGTTGAGCTGAAATTATGCTCAACATTAAAAACTGATTATTGTACTCTTATCAAGGCAATCTACCCTATTTTATTTATATATATAATAACAAATTAATCGACATGGTTGGATTTTCTACTGTACAGAGAGAAATTTAGTGAAAAGGGGAATACTCTTTACAAATATTTTATAACTATTTTCTATTAGTATATTTATTTAATCAAGTAAATATTTTTTACATGATGTAGTTTTCACAGTATGTAATTGGTTTTACAAAAAAAAATGTGGTAGGAATTTACTTCTCGGAAGTAGTTATCAATAAAATGACAACAGATTTAAAACTGCACTCATGTGTTGGGTGCTGTTTTATATCAAGTTTTTTTAAACCCCTGTCTCAGAATTTATATTTCCTAATTGGATTTATTTAATTCTACTTTATCAACAATGAATTTTTTCAACTACTTTCAACAATCAACTATTTTTACAACAATAAATTACCCTTTAATGTACAAAACTATGCAAAAAATAATTTTCTTATCTGCAGAGCATTTACTAACTCTACATCAAAAAATAATTTAAGTAAATTCTTTTGATTCATAAATTATATCTGGGGATGGGAGTCATTTTCCTTTCACATAAATTTATGAACTGATTTTCTCTTTCTTTTTTTTCCCTAGATGCTGTAAAGATGGAGCCAGAGGTACAGCAAAAGGATCCTGTTTTGTAGAAAATATAGAAAAAAATTGTGTAAATGTGCTATGTACTTTCTAAATAAACTATTTTACTTTAAACCAGCTCTTTTCTGTATTTAAAAACATGTGTGTCTGTATTTATTAACTCTACACCAAAAAATAATTTAAATAAATTCTGAGCAAGTTTTCACAAGCTCACAAAGATGGGTTTCATCATACACACTACACATTACTCAGGTTTGAAAGATAAATATATCAAATTATGTTAATAAATTTTATACTGGGGAAGTACAAATTTTTGGGTTAATTATTAAAGTAGTACTGTTTTACATACTATAATCTCATTCTAAATTAAAAAAAAAACAAACTGGAACCTTAGATCGAATGGAAAGATGATTTAGCTTTAATGGTTGGTATTAATGTTATCTTAAATTTCAAATTTGGGTAAATGTATCTTAATACGAAATGAGGTTTTGTTCTAACAAGTAAACTAATGATTCATATGCAAATTTTTAGGTAATAACAAAGATCAGTATTTGGCAATACCTAAAAATACATAAGGCAAAACTGAATACTAGAAATATGAAGGCAAAAAAATAATAATAAAAAAAGTGAAAGGGTTGATATCAGAGGTTAATCGTCAATGAAATAAATAAGCATATAAACGAAAGGGTCCTACGAAAAACTTTGAAAAACTGCCGGCGGTCCGATTCTGGTAGAATGCTGGCATGATACCCGGACCTACGGCACATTGCTGTTTACGAGATGGGTAGATGACGGTATGTCGACACCAATTATTGCTCCCGTAACCGGCCCGTCAACCTCCGGTTACGCTCCGGCTATCTGTCCGCATCGATGGCTTAATCGCGGCTGCCTAACGGTTCGCAGTCGGATGAACGATGGCTCGATTCCTACCGGAAGCGGCCCAGAAGTCGACGGGGTAGTCGCGGGCGAGAGGACACAGCCGTGACGGAAACGATACTGACCTAATGCGCCGGCCCGGCAGTGGTGAAATCGGCTGGCCGGAACCTTCCGACCCCGGCCCGATGACTTTGTGTTTGTTGGGTATATATATATTTATATATATATATATGTAATAATAACGCCCCATCCTTATAAACTGTTCGCCCCACCCTTTTTTTACTTAACGCGTATTCTAAATTATTCCCTTCTCAATAAAGTCTCTTTCTTCAAATTGCGACCTAGGAATTGACCAACTAACCATCCAGATTACCCCTTACTGCACGCGCGTTTAAGATATTTGTAAACATGATTCAGCACCACGTGGTGTTTTCGCCTCGGAGGGCTTTTCAGAACATCATGCGGTCCTTATGCAATCAAGTCATATGATCAATTCTAGCCAATAAAATTATTTCCCCGCTGTCAGTACCCCTACACTTTATAACCTTCTGTAAAAGTTTACGGCGTGCTTTTTACTGTCTGTCGATGTCTTGTCCTGTTTACGCGCTGCTCCGCTGCTATCCAATATGATTTAAAATCTGCGTTCTTAATGCGTCCCGGCGGGGACCGGTGGCGTTGCTATTGTGTGTGTCCACTTGTCAAGATACCTGTGTTTTGCTGAATATTTGTCTACATTAGAATCCGGAATAAATTAATATGCGTCGCATATCTGTTGTGTGCGTCCTTCCAATGCCTCTCCAGTGTGTGGTTTTCCTCCCCGATGTGTCACGGCTCTCGTGAAATGGTCTTCATCTCCTGAGACTCTGGCTACGTCTATAACATGTTTGTGTTTCATCTCCTATACATATTTAAGTTAAAGTTTACCGTGCGCGTTAGCCGATATCATTATATATATATATATATATATATATATATATATATATATATATATATATATATATATATATATATATATATATATATATATATATATATATATATATATATATATATATATATATATACAGAGGCTGTTCACACATTTTTTGAAGATGTATATTGTATTCACAAAACAAAATTACATAAAATTCTTGTGTTTTAAATGTTCTATTTGACATCCCTTATTCTGAACTATCTTTCGACACCGAAATTTCCAGGATAATAATGCCTTTTGAAGTGTCAGAAGAGGTATTCTATCCCATTCCTCCTGAACAGCTTTCCAGAGTCCTGTAAGGGTTTTGGGACGACGTTTGGATAATGCAGATTTTAAAAGTCCGAAAGCACAGAAATCCATAGGTGATACATCGGGGGATTTAGTAGAGATATCAGTGAAGGGTATGGCCTTGATACCAGTTTTTTGTTCCATTTCTTTTAGGAAATTTACAGTGGATTTTGATGCGTGACTGCTAGCTTTGTCCTGATGGAGTCTCACAGATTGATGGCACTGTGGGTAAAGCGATGGTATTTCATTCAGAAAAATTGGCGATAAAATATGTCCCTGATAGTATTTGGAGTTAATCTTGACATTTTTTCCACTCTCTTTATTTTTAACTTGCCATTACAAGAAAAACCAGCAACAATCATGAATTCCTTAGAAAAACTTTCTTTCGATTCTTTGAACCATGTACTTAAATTTTTTTCTCCTCTTTTATGATTATAATAGTGTCTTTTTTTGTTGCAATCATTTAAATACACCCATGATTCATCTATTGTGACAATTGTTTTAAATTTTTCTTTGGATAAGTGTTTCTCATATAGAATTCTGCAGAGTGTCCTGCGTTCAGCGATATGATTTGGAAGAAGACGGCGCAAATTGAGTTTTTTCGCTTTCTTAAGATTTAAATCAACGTTTATCATTTTGTTTACAGTGGACACCGAGCGTTTTAATGATTTTGCAACTGTTCTTTGACTAGGGGGATTTTCTTTTAACATTAAACAACGTACCTTTGCAATAGTCGAAGATGTTCGTTTTTTCCTTGGATACTTGTTTGGAATTTTTGTCCCACTTGAGGCTCCAATTTTTTTCCTTTCTTGTTGACGATATTACCTATCGACGCATTAGATATCACAAAACCATGACTCTCACATCAATTTTGGATAACGGAGTATGCATATTTCTCTTCGGAAAGAGCATAAATGTAGCCTTCGAAACACTGCTTTGTTAAAAACGCCATTTTGAATAAAAACAAAACTTTCAAGCCGCAGACGATAATTTTGACTTTTAAAAACATAGTACAATTGCAATTATTTCTTGTGCAGCAAACGATTTTTTATTACCGCTTACCAAATTCGTCTAAAAAATATGCTAACAGCCTCTGTATTTCTGGTTGCATGATCAATTACAAGATGAAGATATTTTTTCGTTGAATTATAATAATTGAAACCCCCAACAATATCAACTGAAATTAAGTCAAATAGTTCTTTCGCTACAGGCACTTGCTCATTCAGTCCAATTTTTTTCTGAGTTGATTTTTTATTCTTTTGACAGGTTTTACAACAACGAACAAAATTTTCTATGTGTACGATTATGTCTTGCCAATAGTAAATTGGAGAAATTAACTTTAACATCTTTTTTACACCTGGGTGACCAAATTTTTCCTGAGCTGAATTTATTAATTTTACTATAAGTGATGGCGGAACTACAATTTTGATTGAGTTTTTCTTTTTTACAGTTAAGACTCCATTGTATTTTTTATACTTAATGTTATTTATATTATCATCCCACTGTCCTTTAATTATTTCATCTGTGCTTAGGAAATAACAATATTGATTAACAAAATGACTTACAGGGTTTCTGGATAACATATCAGCCTCATGATTGCATTTTCCTTTAATATACACTATATCATAATCATACATTGATAATTTTAATGACCATATAAATAGCCTGCCAGTTAATTTTTTTACATTTTTAGCCATTGTAATGCAGAGTGATCTGAATGTATTGCAAATTTTTGGCCATGTAAATAACAGTGATATTTGTCAATCGCATCAATAATTGCAAGCATTCCACCTCAGTTATGCCATAATTTTTCTCATGTTTTCTTAATTATCTGGAATGAAAAGCTATTGGGTGTAATTGTCCATTTGGATGTCTTTGCTTCAAAACTGCAGCTATTGCGTCTTCACTGGCATCGACAAACAAGTGACATGGATAATTTGGATTATATAAAGTCAAAATTGATTTTGAAATTAACTCATCTTTTAATTTTTGATATGACATTTGACATTCAGGGGACCAATTCCATTTTACATCTTTCTTTAATAATTTGTTGAGTGGTAATCTTAACTTATCATAATCTTGAATGAATTTTTGGTATACATTTATTGAACCTAAAAATCTTTGGAGTTCTTTTACATTTTTGGATGGTAACAATTTTTTCATTGTCTCAATGTTGGTATTTTGTGGAGAATATTGCCCTTGTGACACCTCATAATCTAAGAAATTCATTTATTCTTTGCAAATTGACACTTTGATTTCTTTAGTTTGATATTTTCTTGTTTACAAATTTGAAAAATTTCCTTTAAGTGTTGCATATGTTCATTAAAATGTTGAGAAAAAGATTATTATGTCATCAAAGTAATTAAGTGCATATTTTATTTGATACTTGTTTAAAATTTGTCTAATTGCTCATTGAAAAACATTTGGAGCATTCCTCCAACCAAAGGGGAGCCTGAGCCACTCATATAGCCCAAAATTTGTTGTAAATGCTAATTTTTCTGTGTCTTTGTCATGAATTGCAACATGCCAATAACCCGAAGTTAAGTAAAGTGTTGAGAAGTACCTTGCATGGGTCAGTTGGTCTAAGAGGTCATCTATTCTTGGAATAGGTTCTGAATCAAATTTTGTGATTGAATTTAATTTACGATAATCTATGCATAAACGAGTTTTTCCTTTTCCTTTTTTATTTACCAAAGTCACTGGTGAAACAAATGGTGAATGGGATGGTTTAATAAATCCTGCTTTTAACAGCTCATTTATTTGTTTTTGTATTTCTAAATTTTCAGTTTGTGAGGCACGATAAGGTATTAGAGCTATTGGAAGTTTTGAAGTCAAGTAGACTCTTTGAGGTTCTAATTTTATTTTTCCTACATCATATTTATCTCTTGAAAATATTTTATCAAATTTCCCTAAAATGCTAAGTAATTTTGACTAAGTCCTCAAGTATTTGTTCTGGGGCCAAACTTTACAAAACATCACTGGGCATTTTAAAAATAGCATTCAGAGTACCATCGGGGATATCTGATTCCTCCTTAAACTCAACATTATTTTTTACAGATCTATTTTCAATTTCCAATCCTCACATCTCATATTTGGTTCTCTCACATTAGGGTTTAAGTCATTTTTTAGTTTTTCACAATCATTTTTTAAAACACTGTTTACATTTGAAATAGCACAACAAATATTTTCATTTTCAAATTTCTTTTTAAGTGAATGACCATTTTTAACACTGTTTTAACTTTCAAAAGTTTTACCAACATTATCATCATTTCTTAAATTCTTAGCATTACACATATTATAAGCATTACATTTTTCACCACAGTTATCAAAATTTTGCATATGAAATGCATTTGGACTTTTAAATTTATAATCACAACATAATTCAATTTCATTTCTACATTGATATACCCTTAATTTTTTAAAATTAATTTCCAAATTAAACATCCTTATTTCATCAAGACCTAATAATAAATATGGTAACTCTGTGTCCGCAACATATAAGGTTATTGATTTTTGAATTTTTCCAATCCTGACAATAGTAGTTATTACATCTTTCACATTTATTTGACCATTTGTTTAGTTTAAAATTATTTTTGATGCTTTAGAACTTTTAAATTAGTCAAATTTTTACAGAATTTTTCTGATATTATTGTCACTGAAGATCCTGCGTCCAAAAGACACAAAATTTTAAAGTCACTGACCTCTGCAGATATTAGTAGTCACCTTCTCTCCTGTCTGTTTTCATTTGATCTGTGATAATTGCTGGATTCATAATAGTTGTTCCTTCTGTTTCTGCATTGCTCTGGATTGATGTTTCCTCGCTCGTCATAATTGTTTCTTGTTGGTCTGAAGAAATTTCTTTCTTGATTGCTCTCATATTGTCTTGACTGGGGTCTGGTGTTGTTTCTTTCTCTCCATTGCTGGAATCCGGCTGTTTGTTGTTATACACATCCAAAGTCTCTTGCTTTTTCATTTGTCTCTCTTCTTTCTTGGATTGCAATGGATGGGAAAATCGTCTTCGCTGTAGCAAGCCAATCTGTAGGGAAGTCTATTTTATGCAAACTCAGGGGCGTGCACATTGCTGGTGGTGTATCTATGTTCATTGCTTCTATAATTTCTCGTTCATCTTTCTGTAGAGAATTCCCTAATTCCACTTTTTCTTGGTAATATTATAAAAGATTAACCTCAGCTGTTAATTTCATGCTTCTAAAGTCCTTTTCCATTTCTCGTCTGCTTCTTGAATAAACGGCAATGAGATGTTTCATTTTTTCTTGATAACTCTTCCTGTAAAGTTGAGTCGTTATAATAATCTCTTGTATCTCACTCTCTACGTAATTTAACAAATTCTCCCTTCTCTAGTCATCGTCCAGCTTTAAGGCATTTGTTTTTTCTTCGAACATCGTTATCCACGGCAAAATATTTTTAAAAATCTTAGTCTCATATTTCGGTAATATTGATTTTGTTTCTCGTAACATTCCCTTGTTACTTGTCTGCCCACTGCAATCACTTAACTTTAGAACTTCTCCTTCATCGAGTCTTTCACTTGCTTCTATTTCACCTTTCTTCTCATCTTTATTTTCATAATCATCGTTAACTGTAGCACCTTCGTCCTTTTCTTCCTGCTTAATCTTAGTTTTATCCATTTTTTTTTTGTAGAAAACAATTTGACAAAAATTCTTCACTGATAAATGTAAAGTCTCCTGGATTAAGCAACAGCCACTAGATCGATATCTTCCTTTTGAAATGAAGAACCTCAGAAATTGTTAAAAAGTGCAAGAAGGAAAATGAGATTGTCATATGTTTTTTTACGCACAGTTACTTTTAAAAAAACTCTCACCTCATCCAGGCTTGCACAAATTTTTAATCCTTGGGTGGAGAGAAGACTGGTTTTATGGGGATATTTTCATTAACGGAAATTCAATTTCAATCTGAACTTGGAAGAAATCACACTTACTCCTCGGACACATCACTAGATCCTGTTCGGCTATTGTTAAGCTTCCTTTTCACGTGACTTTAGTGCTATAAAAATTAGTGCAGTCGTGGTCCAAAAGATAGAAGATACAACGAATTAATATATTAAAGAAGATTTATTACGACTTCATTGAACCAGAGCTCCGAAATGGTTGGCCAGACCACTCCACCCAAACGACAGCTCTCTATCGCAGTCTTCCCCATCGAAATCTATCTGCCAACTAACTTAGTTCTTTGTTATTCTCCCGCCCATACTTTTTGCTGACTCTTAAATCGAATGTTCTCGAAGCTTCTCCTTATGTAACGGTAACCCCTCATCGAATAATCTCGTTTTAAAAATCGGAGCGTCAGGTGGCGACCTCTATTGATAATTTTTGCTATTAACAACCCTTCTTCTTTTTTACGCCGAACTTTCGTGAATTAATATTTTTTGATTGCCAATTCCCATTTTTCCCAAACAAAAGCCCCCCTATATTTACGTTTATTTTACGTTTATTCCTTACATATATATATATATATATATATATAGCTTATTCCCATTAAATAAATTCATGGGTTCTTCCTCAACACAGAACAAAATGAAAACTTCCTACAATTAACAATAAGTTACATCAAAAAGAAAAAGCAAGTATCGAGATTTTTTTAAATTTCCTAATATCCGAGAAGACATGACTGGTGTAGGATAAAAATTAGCAATCTCCATTTTTCTTCAAAATTGAATAAAGGCAATTTTTCATAGCATTTCAATCAGTTAAAAACGAAATTTTTGGAAAATGACCTGCTGATAAAAAATATGGTATATTACAAATGTGGGAATTTTTCTAAACATTATTTCAAGTTTTTATCTTTAAAAATGCAAAAAAAATATTATTCTTTGTTTTTTACGCAACGAGATAAAACTTTTTACATGAATTTCACGTCAGATATTAGCAGTTTAATAAATAATACTTATCTTTTTTATAATACTTTTAAGAAAACGAGAAAATGTGTATGAATAGACATTTAAATGATATTGTCATTTTTTTTTATTTATAGTTATATACTAGATAATTCTAAATATTTAATAATAATTTTAAAATCAAAATGAAGTATGACTTACTAGGAAAATTAAGGATTTTCATTAAATGATATTCTGCAAGCATTAGACAAAACACAGGCACGTTTATTAAATTCCTTTAATAAATTGTTCTTATCTAGAAGAATATGTTACCAAACCTGTAGCTTTGTTCTAATCACTTAAGAGTTAATAGAAAATTCCATAAATCATTGCAGTAAACGGTACAAAACAGCGTGCCTGCTAAATTATGAAGTCGTAAAATAGAACACTTTGTTTATTCTCACGTTAGATATTGCGAAATAACCCCGTAATAGAAATAGCTAATAAACAGGAGTTTTACGAGTCTCATGTCTCGAAGACTTTATGGAATCTACGAATAATTATTTTGTTGCCATGCTGATAAAGATATATACACGAATGATGCTGTGGATCATGCTGGTAATTGCTAAATGGAACATGATTAAAGATAGTTCATTATTGATATGCTTTCCTTCTTTAAGCATTCGTTTTTTAATTAATTTTGACTCATGATGAAGAGGTAAAAAATAAACTGATATAAAACATAGGTATAATAGCTACAACGAAAGATTACAGAAAAATTAAGAAGTCATAAAAAAAATCAGGTAGTCTGTTTTAACGAAACTACCGCGGGTTGCTAACGTAGGATTAGTTATCGTTGCCTTCCTCTTTTTTATGTATACGTGTATGTGTTATGTATCTCTCTCTCTCTCTCTCTCTCTCTCTCTCTATATATATATATATATATATATATATATATATATATATATATATATATATATATATATATATGTGTGTGTGTGTGTGTGTGTGTGTGTGTGTGTGTGGGTGTGTGTGTGTATTTGTGTCAAAATTTTGACGCATTTTTTGTACTTTTCTGTTTAACTATTTCCTGCTTGCCCAAGCGATACAGACTTGGTTTGGCGCGCTGCCAAAATTATAATTCGCCACGACGGACGGTTTTAGAGTCTGAAATTTTGCTTCCCAGAGGACCGCTATGGAGGAACGTAATCCTACGTTAAAGTGAACTAATTTTTTGGTTCAGATAGAATAAAAAGGCTAATAGATAGACACATGTTGTTTTTCCATTTTAAATAATGAAGAGTAAAATTTAATTCATAATTAAGAATAAATTTATTTTGTTGCTATTTTTGATACCTAACTATAGATCTTTTATATTTGTATATAGATGAGATTTTTTTTGCAACGAAATAATAGTTTTAACACAACACGGGAACATCCATGATTTTTCAGCATTCGAACCCGAGTCGTGATTGCCCGAGATGTTAAAGTTGCTGTGTACAAACTCTATTGGATTATCTTTCCTCAGTGTTTACCTTTGGAGAAAATGTGTACAAGGATTGCCTACTTGGATAAAAAAAATCAGTTTTTTAAAATTGTACTGCGTAACAGAGAAAGCCATTTTACACCAGTTTTCGTTTTAAAAATATGCAAATATTTTAAAATTTAAATTATTCGGAGGAGGAGGGAGGGGGGGAATCTGGTATAGTTTGTTTAAAAGTTCATCAATTCCTTTGGGTTACGAAATTTATAAAATGTATCCCTTTGCACGTTGCAGAAAAGTTCAGGCTATCTGAAAACACCATTTATGTATGATTATCAGCATTTACGTAAGTGTAAATAGTAAACAAACTTTCTCCATAGGTTAACATTGAGTTGAGCGAATCTACTAGGGTTAGGACACAGCAGCCTTAAGTAGTGTACAATGCGATCGGCACAAATAGACATCTCAGTCTAATAC
Organism: Dolomedes plantarius; assembly: GCA_907164885.2. Taxonomy (NCBI): domain Eukaryota; kingdom Metazoa; phylum Arthropoda; class Arachnida; order Araneae; family Dolomedidae; genus Dolomedes; species Dolomedes plantarius. Next base: position 178,895,532 of record OU015493.1, read on the forward strand.
AATTTTATATCTCATACTACCTGAAAAACCTCACTTCGCTACGGAGAACATTTAAATTAAATACAACGCTCAAAGTATGCAATTAATGCCAATATATATAAATATATATATATGTGTGTGTGTGTGTGTGTGTGTATATAATAAAAACAACAATCAATGTATGCAATTCATGTAAAAAAAAATATATTTATAAAAAAATCGTAAGGGATATTTTTATAGACAAAATAATGTAGAAGAAAATATTCAAATTAAATCTAATAGACCTTACTAAAGAATATAGTACAGTTAATCCAGTGCAGTTTCAGGAACATATCTTTTACTGCATTTTAATAATTTTTTTAATAATGTCCAATCTTCTTCTGCATTCGAAAGAAAAAATGTTTTTTTTTTGTCTATTTCGTTGATATGCACGCGACGATAAATTAATTTAAAGTAATAGAAAAAGAAATCATGTGATCAGCATTTAATAAATTAAATTCTAAAAATGAATCTTTAAAAATTCACCAAACGTAAGAAAATTGAGGTAAAGATTCGAAAAAGATTTCGGTTTAAAATAATTTTTATAATATTTCTCGGGATATAAAATTTATAACCCTCGGATTATTATTTTATATGCAAACTTAAAAAAAATTACTAAAACAGCTTAAAAATTTAGTTAAAAAAATGTAAGAAGAATTTTTAAAAAATATTTCTTAGGGCACCCCTACACTATAAAAAGAATCGCCATGCAAAATTTCAGCCCTTTAGGTCCAGCGAATTGCTCTGTGCGTTGTATGTCAGTCAGTCAATCAGTCAGTCAGTGAGTTACGGAACTGTTTTATATATACACTGAAGTGCCACTGAATTAGGGATACCTACCTAGTAACGAGTTGGGCCTCCTATGGCCTTGATAACGGCTGCCACACGACGAGGCATAGATTCAACAAGTTTCTGGAAACGTTCCACGGGAATGGCTTGCCAAATATTGGCTAAAGCTGTCCATAATTCAGTAAGGTTCTTTGGTGCTGTGTGATGGCCTTTCACGCCTTGTTCCAAAACATCCCAAAGATGCTCAATAGGATTTAAGTCTGGGCTTCTAGGTGGCCAATTCATGACAGAGAAGTCAGAGGAATGATCATCCAACCAGCCAGTAGCCAACCGGGACTTGTGAGAGGTACAGTTGTCTTGCTGAAAAACTCCATTACCGTGCGGATAACAGAACAGCATAAACGGATGGAGATGATCACCCAGCAACTCTACGTACCGAATTGCATTGAGGGAGGTAGGTACGCGCACCAAAGATCCCAAACTGTGCCACGAAAAAACACCCCAGACCATGATTGAGCCACCATGCCCTTGTACAGTTCCAGCCAGGCATGCAGGATCCATGGCTTCATGAGCCTGACGCCATATTCTCAGCCTCCCGTCGGCGTTAAGTAGTCGGAATCGAGACTCATCACTCCATGCTACTCGTTTCCAGTCCTCTACACTCCAGTCTCTGTGCTCTCTTGCCCAGGCAAGATGTGTAGCTCGATGGCGATTATAGAGCAATGGTACTCTCGTAGGTCGACGGCTCCCGAAACCCATACGGTGAAGCGAGCTTTGCACAGTCCGTTTACTGACTGTACGACTGGCACCGTCATTAAACTGGGTGGTAATTTGAGCTAATGTTTGGTTTCGTTGGCTACGTACAATACGCCTGAGCCGTCTCTCACCACGCACTGTCAAGGCTAATTGTCCTTTGCAGTTTGCCCGACCGCTAGTTTTTTCCACCATCCATGTATTCTTGGTATACTCTTGACACTGTCGACCTTGAAAATCCTAACTGTCTGATGATTTCGGAAATTGAGTGGCCCATGCGTCGCGCACCTACGATTTGTCCGCGGTCGAAGGCGTCTAAATCAGGCAGTTTACCCATACTGGCAATTCCAACAACTAACTCAGAAAAACCACAGTACGCGCTATATATGCAGTTACCACAGCGCCCTCACTTGCGCATACATGATGCGCAGCGCTACACAATTTGCATAGGCTTTGCTATCCCTAATTAAGTGGCACTTCAGTGTATATAGTTTAATAGAGCATGTGTTGTATACTCTGATGCAAAGACTTTGCAGAGCTGAAATGATTTTCCCAATTTTATATTCATTAGACAAACAAGCTTGAATTTTGAATTTTCTTTAATTTAAAGATATCTAAGTATTAATAATTAAAGGGAATGATTAATAGACAATAAGCTTGGCATAATTAAAAACTTCAAATATTCAAATACAATTCATTTTATTATCTTACATTATAACTTCCTTTAACAAGACATTCTTCTATTTTTAAATTATAAGTGTGTTTTCAAAAATTGCGAAATCAAATGCACTACGCACTTTATTTTCATATGTTGTTAGTTTCCATTTCATTAATCAAAACTTATCGGAAAACTTAAGGTCAAAATTAAATTGAACGTAATAAAAATTTCTTTTTCTAAAACATTATTAAAGAGAGCTTTTATTCGAATCCATACGCTTTTGTGTTGCTTTTATTCTTTTATAACCAACCAGTCCGAGGAATGATAGGACAGAAAACATTACGTGTTTTCTAAAACCTATTTAAAATTTTACTTTCTTTCCACTAAATTTTTATCACTACTAAAGTGAATTTCCCCTTTCTTTCCACTGCTCTCAATTTATTTACTTTTTTTCCTCTTTGCTTTTAAGAAAACTAATTTATTCAGTCTCATTTTTAAAAAAATTAGATTTTAAAGGGCATTTACGAATGAAAAACTTGAAGCATGTAAAAAAAAAAACTTTTCAGTGATATTTAAATATTCTTTTATTTTATTAAATTTCATAAAATAAATAAAAAAAAATAAATGAATGAAATTCTTTGTGTATACTTGATCTCAAACGATAAAATATTTGTTGGATGCAAAAAAGCATCTGTAGCAGAAAAAAGGGGACACATACCTTTTAAAAGCTAATAGACTCGACAAAGATATCCCTATTTTTAATCATCAATAGTCACTAAAATAATTTATTCAGAAATATGAAACTTTTAAGGTGAGTTAATCACTCTTTCTTCTTTATAAATATGGCTCAGTTTTATCTAGCTTGAAGAGAAATATTTTAATTGTTTAAAATTTTAACCTTTGTTTTTTTTCCTTGTTATGTCATTTTGCACATGATATCACCAAAACTGTTGCCTAGAATACGTTGAAATTTTATACGAGGGAAATATAAACAAGTATCATTAAAAAGAACTACTATTATGTCATTCCTGCCATAAAAATTTTAATTACAGTAAAGTTTATCAAAATTGTTTTCGAAATTTTAAAATTTAAAAAAAACTTTTTTCTATGAAGAACGAAGAATTTAGATTCCATAGTGGTTCATTTTAAAGATATATTACACAACATAATTTTAAAACTGAAAAAGTATGTAAATTCACTAATATACGGACGCAAGTCTGGGTGTATTGCCATTACAATGAAGAAAACAATGGTTGAAATTTTAAAAAATTAAAATATTTATCCTCAACGTCTAAAAAATCGAGAGCCATATTTATAAAAAGGATAAAGTGTTTAACATACAGTAAAATTTTCATATTTCTGAATAAATCGTTTTAGTAACTACTGATTATTGTTAATAGGGATACGTTTGTCGAATCTCTTGGCCATTAAAAGGTATGTATCCCCTTTTTAAAACTTTGTTTATATGATAAAACTAGCTGAAAACCCGCACTTCGCTACGGAGTACATTCAAAGTAAAAACATCGGTCAATGTATGCAATTAATGCCAATATATATATATATATAATAAATACGACGATCAATGTATATAATTGATGTAAAATATATATATATATATATATATATATTTATAAAAAAACGTAAGGGATATTTTTATAGACAAAATAATGTAGAAGAAGATATTCAAATTAAATCTAATATAAAGAATACTAAAGAATATAGTACAGTTTCTAGAACATTTCTTTTACTGCATTTTAATATTTTTTTGGATAATGTCCAATCGTCTGCCGCATTAGCAAGAAAAAAAAATTATTTTTTGTCTATTTAGTTTTTATGCACGTGACGATAAATTTATTTAAAGTACCAGAAAAAGAAGTCACGTGATCAGCATTTAATAAATTAAATTCCAAAAATTAATCTTTAAAAATTCAAAAAAAATCAGGAAATGGAGGTAAAGATTCGAAAAAGATTTCCTTTTAAAGGCATTTTTATGATCTTTCTTGTGATATAAATTTTATAACCCTGAAATTATTATTTTAAATGCAAACTTAAAAAAAGTAAAAAAAAAACAGCTTAAAAATTTAATTTAAAAAAATCTAAGAAGAATTTTTGAAAAATCTTTCTTAGTGCACCCCTACACTATTAGAAGAATCGCCATGCAAAATTGCAGCCCTTTAGGTCCAGCGGTTTGGTCTGTGCGTTGTATGTCAGTCAGTCAGTCAGTCAATGAATGAATGAGTCAGTTACGGAACTGTTTTATATATATAGATGATCTATTGGAGAAGCATTTTAAGCATCTACAGTAAGCTCAAAAATGGATTGCAAAAGCGTCTTTATTTTCCACACGTAGATAGAATAGAGTGAAAATCGAGACCCTATTTCTAACAGTGATTTTTCTGCCGTCTTATTCCACTCTACAAGCAGAGGCTTCGGTATTTTGAGGGCGTTCAACGAACTTTCCTGTTTTCTCATAATCTGTATTGTTCCTTCAGTCGTTTGCAAAACGAAGTACGCATTTTCCATTTTCAGAAGAGGAGTGTAATCTTCGACATCCGTGCTAAATAGTGTCTGGAAGTTATCCGAATAAATAGTGATTTCTCTCAGGAGGCGACACAGAATTAGAGGAGAGAGTTTCTTGTGCTCTGCAAGCATTTGAATTAGAGAACTGCGGCGATGCTGGAATTCCACCTGAATGATAAAATGTAGGATATAAAATTGGCGAAGGAAGATAAATTTTAAGAACATTTTTCTTAAGAGGGGAGATCACCTTAAAACCTTCAATAAACTCAAATTTTTATTATGATTTAATTTTGAAGAATGGAATGTAAGACATCTTAAAAAAAAATTAAGACGATACTACAATTAGAACTGATTTTATAGCTAAATGTGTAAAGCTAATAGGACAGTAATTTATAGAAACTTTAAACTTTAAATGGCTTTTTCTAAAAACTATTATTTTCAAACTTGCGTGCACTGCGTCTTCAAAACTGATAGCCACAAATTTCTAAAATTTTGTATACATGTATATCTAGTATGTTTATACAATTTCTACCTACATTTAGGTAAGTACATAATGCTAATTTGTTTTACAGCAATTTTTTGTGAAAGCAATTTATGATATTTCATGTACATTACAATACATTTGCCTGAAAAAAATAGTTTTATGTGAAATATGGTAATTGCTTTAGGTGTAGATTAAAGTATAACCTATGGAAAGAATATATACAAATAATTTAATATTTATCTCTTATAAGTTTTTAAAAAATTTGCATGCAATGCATTAATTATTCATAAAACTTTTTTTTTATATAAAACAATTTCTAATAATCTCAAAAAAATTCTGCTTTTATTTTCTAATATATAAAGCTTTCAACAATTCCCCCTGAAAAATGGATTTAAATTAATTACAAATTAACTGTTTGATAACACATTAAGCTTGGTAGTAAAATCAGTGCATTTTTTCCAGTGCAAAGGTAATTTCTTCCCTTAACACATTCGCGACCGTTACCGAATAAACGCGTGTTTTTACAGGAAAATGTTGAAGACAATTTAGGATAAAGGAAAGTCGTATTGGAGAAATTTCTGATCAATTGAACATTTTTTTACTTGAAAACCATCTTTACTATAACCTGAACAAGTTTCAGGCAAATCCTAACACTTTATATTTTAAACTGTGAATCTCAGACCCGATTATAAAGGAAAAAGATTTCAGAAAATAAAAATACCCTACTTAATTCCAAAATGTCAGACTTTGCCAGTGATTTGCGTTCATAATTAAATAAAATTGCCGGTCAACAACGCGTTAAAAGAATCTGTCAAAGATATTCATTCTTCAAATTTAAAAAAAAGAATACACGGAGGTAATTTTGGATGAAATATGAGGCCGGTTAAACATTCAAATTGCAGCTGACTTTTCCTGAAAATAATAAAAATCCTATAAAAAAGTAGCATGATTTCAAATTTCAATAAAGTTTTAGGAAGAACTTTAAACAAATTAATGAAATTTAGGATTAAAGTGGTTGATTCATCCAAAATACAGTGAAATAATGCTAAAATATTGGTCACTGTAGCAGTCAAATAAACTAGCATATTTTCCCTAGAAGCGAACAAAACAGATTCTCTATTAGACTAAACCAGATTTATGTATTTTTGTACAATCAAGAACGTAAGCAGCCATTAGTTCTTATCTACAACAACTCTGTCCTTGTCTCTTCAAGACAATTTTATCGATGACTAATTTATGTAAATTTTCAGCAAACGTTCCATACTAAATTATCATTTTCTCCCCAAATTTACGATGAAACTTTTGCGATGAAAGACGACCTAACAGAGTGCCATTTTTTCTTATTCTCATGAAAAATCGCAAACAGAAAAAATTACTAATACAAGACTTAATGTCGTTTACGAATTCCTCTTACATTACGATATATTATAATTAAAAAACTTACACAGCTTCTGATAATTGTCTTCTCTTTTGAGTTTTTAGAAACAAAGTAACATGTTATAAAGACTCATGGAGTATATCTATTAATATTCAGGTCTTTATAACTGTCTATCATAACCGCCATATATTGGCAGAAAAGAAATATCAATTATTGCCAGGAAAGGCGATGCACGCCAAATCTGGTGTATTGAGCCTGTATTGCGCAGGTGCGAAGTACAGCTTGGCGCAAATCATGGCTAGCTTCGTAAAGTAACGAGAGAGAGCACTTGAACTTGCAACAGGTTGGTGACACGTTGGGAGAGTGTGGTGACTGGGAGTGTGGAGCATGGCATGGCTGTTCACATTTTAAGTATTTATTTATTTATTTATTTTTTCTCCTTAAAAAAATAAAAAAAAATAAAATAAAAAATAAATAAATAAATAAATACTTAAAATGTGAACAGCCATGCCATGCTCCACACTCCCGGTCACAAACACACGCTCCCAACGTATCACCAACCTGTTGCAAGTTCAAGTGCTCTCTCTCGTTACTTTACGAATCTAGCCATGATTTGCGCCAAGCTGTACTTCGCACCTGCGCAATACAGGTTCAATACACCAGATTTGGCGTGCATCGCCTTTCCTGGCAATAATTGATATTTCTTTTCTGCCAATATATGGCGGTTATGAGAGACAGTTATAAAGACCTGAATATTAATAGATATACTCCATGAGTCTTTATAACATAACATATTCAAAATTTACAAAAAAAAATAAAGAGATAATTATCCGAAACGAAATTATTAATCAAATGATAAATTTATTACTCCCGCTAATGTTACCGTGGAGTGTTGCTTTTTTGGTCCCCTTTTAGAAGAATTTTTGCAAATGATAGTCACAAAGAGATAAAACTGAAGACAAAAAACAAAAGATATGTCATCTGAATAATTAAATTAAATCTTAAAATAATATTTTTCTCAGAAATAAACCAAAGGAATATGCATTAATGAGAATAACTGAAATATATTTTTAAATTATATTGTTCTTCTTTAATAAACACATAAGACAATTATACATACAACTGGGCTTACGACTTTATATAAAACAGCCCCGAGATACTTTTAAATAATAAATGATGGTTATATGATGTTTTTGGCGATGAAATAAGGTTTCTATTTATCTATATGACGTCCACGCGACATAAGAACGGATGGCATAAGGTTCTGATGACATAAGGAGATGATGACATAAGGCTGTGAAATCAAACTGTGACAAATTTATTTGGAAAACTAGTAACAGATTACACTGAGAAACGTTTCTTGAAACATTACGATAAAACTGAGACTGTGAACTATTCCTTAGAGTGTCCGAATAAGATGCTCTATTCCGCTAAACCAAATCTTTACAAAGGGACTTGAAACAATGATTCTGCCATAGTATCAATGTCCCGAACCGACAATAAAAGATGACGCTTGACAGAATATTGTTCCATCAAATCAGCAAGGAATTACGTGACAAATTTTCATAAAAATCTGAAAAAATTAACCTGCTGCTGAGTTTGAAAAAGTGACTTCATAGGGGACTTATGTTCTGAAGAACAAAAGGAAGGACACAAACTGTGTGAAGGACATAGAAGGTAAACAGAGTCAATGTAATTGTTTGGGGAATGCTCTGCTGGGGCGATTAAATTGCTTCATTTGAACAACCATTTAAAAATTATTTGTACATCCTTGAAGACAAAGATCATTCATCCTATTTATGGTGTATTCCCAAGGACATATTCTTAGGCATTTTGTCATCTAACGAGACTATTCTAGACGCCAGAATTCTTTTTTAGATATACAAAATTTTAAGATCATAGAAAAACAATGATTCTGCTCTCTAATGATATGACTACAAGTTCCTGCATTCTCATCCAAGTCAATATTTTAAGAGATGAAGATCAAAAGGATGTTTTGATTACTTTTTAAACTTGTTATTAAATATGCCTTAGTCGTATGAAAGTACCTGGACTGATATTTCTCAGAAATAAACAGGTTTAAAATAATTTCACCCCAAAATTAAATAGTACCTAATAAAGTGGCTGTTCTAAAAATCACTACACTCGTAATACAATAAAAATATTATGTTAATTAGATGTAAAACTGTTACGTAAATTTGATGATGCATGATGAAAGTGTCTTACCATATTTATTTTTAGGGTTTTGTAAATATCAAGAAGTAGATTATCTACAAATTTTAAGCATGTTCCTGTCAAATCCTTTTCAAAAAAGTTTGCTCTGGAATCATATAATCTGTGTACTTCTTCTATTGCACATCTGACAATATCATATTCCAATGCCAATCCTTGATCACTTCGCAGGTGCTCGAACATAAGTGAAACAGACAGAAGAACTGTTTCTCGCAGATTTCCATTTGATTCTGGATTATGTAGATCCATATCATCATGCGACACTGAACCAAGAAAAATGAAACTTCTGACAAACTGAACCGTATCAGATATTTTTGCCTTTAGGTCTGATGGCACCTCGATGGAGGATGGAATTTTAACAGGAAAAGCGCCGTCACCAGCTGCTGAAAAATAAAGCAAAAATCATGGTTTTTAAGAACACAGAATATTTTAAACTGTGAATATTTTAAACATTACTCATCTAAATGACACTTCGATTTTTTTCCGTTTAACAACTGTTCTTAACCAACAAATCGAAATGTGGTCAACATTTATAGCAGTTATTTTAATACAGAAACTCTGAAAAATATTTTTATTTCATGCAAGACTAATAGTATGTGTGAAAGGGAGCGTATTGCCCCCCCCCCCCTTATATAATTATTCAGTGAGGCATTCGTTCATAAAAGTTCACTTTTTCTTAAAGTAAACATTTTTAGGTATCTCTCTTATTTTACTGCTTTTAGGAAATAATTCAAACAATTAAGTTAGTACTTTCTCCTCTTGGTACATATCTTTCTCATATATAATGCACATAATAACTGTAAATTTCACGGAAGTCCTGTTATTATTAAAGATTCTTTAATTTTTCTATTCCAAATAAGTTATAGAATGCTAAAGTAATAAACTTGTCCATATATACAAAGGATCAACAACGACTATGGATATAACACTACTTAAAGATATATATATATATATATATATATATATATATATATATATATATATATATATATATATATATATATATATATATACTAGATGGTACCCGTCAAAACTTGACGGTTATTAAATAAACATTCCAATAAAAAAAGGGTTCATAACCTTATTAAAATATTAGAAATTCATATGAAAGCCACGTGTGCTGGTAATTTAGAAATATTCAATAAAACACTTCAAAAAAATGTAAGAATATTTTGCGGTTATATTAGGTATTCGCTTTGAAAAGCACGCTACCGTACAGACACTTTTGAACATATCACTATCCATGCGCCGAGTTTGCAACTTTCCGAAAATACAAAATTTGATATTATTGTAATATCTGGTTAAAATAATCCCTATATATAAAACGCGTAGGTATGCGGCACAAAAATCTACGATATTTCTACACTTCGAATGGCAACGGCTGCAACTACCGGATGTAAACAGCGGCTGTCCGCAATTTAAAACCGCGTGTGTATAGTGGCCGCATAAGTTACAACCGCTGATCTTTTGACAATACATGTTTAGACCTATCAAATCCAGTGTTTAACCATGGACAGTTGTATGTAGGTTTATCTAGAATCCATTCTTTTGATTCTGTCGCTTTAGTATCTCCTACTTTTGAAATACTCAAATCTGTATATCAAGAAGTTTTATGAATATCATAGTTGAAATCCACACTATATTTTAAGTACTTGCTGAATTTTTGCTCCATTTTATAAGTGAGGAAATTTTCCCAAGAATTTATTATTTAATATGATTAAGTGTAGATATCTGAATTGTGAACAGTAATACACAGTGGCGCACCCAGGATTTTTTCTTGGGGGGGGCCGAGATGAATGGATAAAAATATTTATAATGCATGGGGGGGGCCGAGATGAACGAATAAAAATATTTATAATGCAAAATCAATATTTCTACTTCTTTGGGGGGGGCCAGGGCCCCCTGGGCCCCCCCCTGGGTGCGCCACTGGTAATACATACAGAGAGTGATGTAATCAACACTGTATTTAAAATTTCCCCCCAACAATTTCTTATTTCTTGTAATGGTAAAGTGTAGATATCTTAATTTTGAAAAATTGCTGAATTTTTGCTCCATTTTATAAATGAAGAAATTTTTCCAGCAATTTATTATTTAATATGATTAAGTGTAGATATCTGAATTGTTAACAGTAATTCATACAGAGAGTGATGTAATCAACACTATATTTAAAATTTTCCCCCTGCAATTTCTTATTTGTTGTAATGATAAAGTATAGATATCTTAATTTTGAAAAATAGTACATACAAAGAGGGATGTAATTTTTAAAATCATTGATGTGGGCTTTCTCAGTCTTATCTTTAACTCTGTTCTAAGGTAATGGAAATTCACATTTTTTGATCACGATGTTTTAGAATCAGCTTAATAGAGAATACCCCTTAACAACATATATTTATGATGACAGGTAATTGTAACATTCCTTACATATGTCACTTTCAGTTGCGTTGTTTTGCAAAAGGAAATTTAAAACTAAAAGTGACCATGCTGGTCACGCAGTGGCTAGTATGGTTAAAATATAAATATATATATATATAAAAAAAAAAAAAAAAGATGAATGAATGACTAACTTCATGTTTACATTTTCATGTCCCGAATATATAAAATGAATACTTGTTATTAATTTAATTGAAACGCTATGAAAACGTGAAAGGTATCGGAAAATTACACTTTTAAAAATTTAAGAAAATTTTGCCGTTATGTTAGGTATTCGCTCTGAAAAGCATACTACTATACAGTACATACCGTAGATAGTACATGTAAAAACGTGATGAATGAATGACTAACTTCATGTTTACATTTTCAAGTCCCGAATATATAAAATGAATACTTGTTATTAATTTAATTGAAACGCTATGAAAACGTGAAAGGTATTGGAAAATTTACAGACTTTTAAAAATTTAAGAAAATTTTGCCGTTATGTTAGGTATTCGCTCTGAAAAGCATACTACTATACAGTACATACCGTAGACAGTACCTGTCAAAACTTGATGGTAAGTAATTGAACAGTTCCAATAAAAAAAAGATTAACCTTGTTAAAATATAAGAAATTTTTACAGAATATTAGAAAATAATATTCTGTAAAAATGTAAACATGAAGTTAGTCATTCATTCATCTTATAAAAAAAAAAAGATGAATGAATGACTAACTTCATGTTTACATTTTCATGTCCCGAATATATAAAATGAATACTTGTTATTAATTTAATTGAAACGCTATGAAAACGTGAAAGGTATCGGAAAATTACAGACTTTTAAAAATTTAAGAAAATTTTGCCGTTATGTTAGGTATTTGCTCTGAAAAGCACACTACTATACATACCGTACATACCGTAGATAGTACATGTAAAAATGTGAATATTAGAAAATAATATACTGTTTTGCAACCTGATGTGTTGCAATTTAGAACATTGAAATTTACTTGAATGTTTGCTGTCTGATTTGTTAATTTTAAATTGTTTTCTAATTTGAAGGTGAAATTTTTTAATACTTTTTTTTATTAGATCTGAAAAATAAAGTAATATAATTCGAGAAAGTGGCACAAAACAAAATAATAAAATGTCCCCTTATAATCACCTGAAATATTGTTTTAAGGTGACTGCCTACATTTGGAGCCAATTTTTTTAAAAAATCATTTTTTAAAGATTTTTTTGTTTTTTTATGGTAAAATAGCACTTGAAAATTAAAAAATAAACAAAAACTTGCCAGTAAATACCATACTTTTTTATAAATTGGTCAATTTGAAGTAATTTTCAATGAAAATTAGCTAAAATGCGACACATCTGACAGTTATCTTAAATGACCCACAATCTAAGAGAAATTTTAAAATGCAAAAATGTTGCAATATGAAAATTTCCCCCAATTCATCATTCCTCTCCTTATAAAAACAGCCCCAAACACAGTGGCGTATGCAGGGGAGGGGTTGATGGGGGTTAACCCCCCCCCCCCCCCATTTTTTCTGATTACATATATTACTTAAATAGGTTCAAGCTCTGCACTGATTGCTGAAAACTACTTTTTCATAATAACCCCCCCCCCCCACTTTTGAAAATTTCGGCGTATGCTGCTGCCCAAACAAAAACTATTTAACTATTTATTATTATGCATCAATTATTGAGCGTCATTTCATTAACAATAGCATCTAAAACATTTCCCGAAAATTTTATCAAATTATATGTATTATTGTGTGAAATATCATGATAACGGTAAAGATTTGTGCTAAAAACATAATTCTGAGAAAAACTCAGTTCAAGTTGTTTGCCACTTCAATTTTGTAGCAGACATTTTTTAAAATAGCTATAACTCTGCTTCTAATTGATGTAGAATGAAAATCAAAACGGTTTTGAAAAGAGAAAAGATTGAATTGCACGATTCCTGGAAAAAATAAAATTGACCAAAATAGTCAAAAAATGAAATTTTCAACGTAGGCAGTCACCTTAAAAGATACACTATCATCGCAATAGAAGGCTTTACTAAAAATTATTACAGTGAGGTTTTTTTAAAAAAATATTGAAGTTTATAATTAAAAAACGTTCTTGGAAAAAAAAAACCATGCTTGCAGCTGATTTTAAAATCCGACTTGTACAGTCTAACTAATGCAGCCAGATATTTAGAAACAATACTGCTAATTCAATCTATTTCAATGTAATATAAATATTTTATATAATCATGTATTATGCTATATATATGTATAAATAGGCTATGTATAAATATATTAAACAAAAATAAAATATATAAATAAAATCAGATTAAAATATCATGCAAATTATTCACGTGCAAATAATTTTTGCATGTGTATTTCAATTTAATGTACATATATTATATCTTATGCTATATATATGTATAAATAGGCTAAGTATAAATATATTAAGCAAAAATACAATATATAAAGAAAATCAGATTAAAATATCATGCAAATTATTCACGTGCAAAAAATTTTTGCACGTGTATTTCAATTTAATGTACATATATCATATTTTATGCTATATATATGTATAAATAGGCTATGTATAAATATATTAAGCAAAAATAAAATATATAAAGAAAATCAGATTAAAATATCATGCAAATTATTCACGTGCAAAAATTTTTGCATGTGTATTTCAATTTAATGTACATATATTATATCTTATGCTATATATATGTATAAATAGGCTATGTATAAATATATTAAGCAAAAATAAAATATATAAAGAAAATCAGATTAAAATATCATGCAAATTATTCACGTGCAAAAAATTTTTGCACGTGTATTTCAATTTAATATACATATATTATATCTTATGCTATATATATGTATAAATAGGCTATGTATAAATATATTAAGCAAAAATAAAATATATAAAGAAAATCAGATTAAAATATCATGCAAATTATTCACGTGCAAAAAATTTTTGCACGTGTATTTCAATTTAATGTACATATATTATGCTATATATATGTATAAATAGGCTATGTATAAATATATTAAGCAAAAATAAAATATATAAAGAAAATCAGATTAAAATATCATGCAAATTATTCACATGCAAAAAATTTTTGCATGTGTATTTCAATTTAATGTACATATATTATATCTTATGCTATATATATGTATAAATAGGCTATGTATAAATATATTAAGCAAAAATAAAATATATAAAGAAAATCAGATTAAAATATCATGCAAATTATTCACGTGCAAAAAATTTTTGCATGTGTATTTCAATTTAATGTACATATATTATATCTTATGCTATATATATGTATAAATAGGCTATGTATAAATATATTAAGAAAAAATAAAATATATAAAGAAAATCAGATTAAAATATCATACAAATTATTCACGTGCAAAAAATTTTTGCATGTGTATTTCAATTTAATGTACATATATTATATATTGTTAAATATATATATATATGTATAAATATATAAATATATGTATAAATATATATTAAGCAAAAATAATATATATAAACTAAAGAAATTCTGATTAAAAATCATACAAAGTTATTGAATCGTTACTAAACACGTATTAGATGTGGAATATATAGAATTCCATGTGTTGTAAATGCAAAAAATCTGTATACTGAAGATTTGGCCTTTTGAACCGGCTAGCTTTTGTGACGTACAGTTTGGAACATATCACTGCGCATGCGTCAAGTTTGCAACTAAATTCGACATTATTGTAATATTAAATTGTAATACTGTATTGTAATATATATTATATATTATGTATTAAAAAATATATAGTATATATTAAAATATATATATTATATATGGTTAAAATAATGAAAACCTGTTTTACTGTGAAAAAAATTCTGATTCAATTTTTCTTAAATTAACGAATCACGGTGAATGAATGACTCACTTGTGTTTACATTTTCAAGTTCTGAGAAACACTATGATAACGCGAAAGGTGGCGGAAAAGAGATAATTCTCTAATGAAGAGATAATTTTGAAATAAAATTGATCGAAATAAAGTTGATTTGTGTCGATATTACGCTGTTTTAATTACAATTATTTGGGTTTAGTTGGCAAATAATCTTTTTGAACTTTACTTTTAACTTTTTAAGCCTAACTCATAAAACAAAATGGATGCCAAATGGATGGATATGAGGTGGTCGCTCCGGACGCGTTACGGACAGAGTCGACTACAGAACACGGCAACTATTATAAGGATATATATACGATATTACATACGAGGTTAATGGGTTAAGTGAGTTTTAAGAAATCATGCAAACATAACTAATATATTAATAATATACTACTCTAAATTAAAGCATTTCTCCTCCTGATTTAAAAGAAAATATTTATAAATAAGATATGTTTGACGTACGTAGTTGAAATCTTCCTTGATAATAAAATTAACTTCCATGATCTTAAATCCTTTCTAGATAGTTTACTGGATGATGAGAGAAAATGCTGTAATTTTTGGATCATAATGTAAATCTCACAGTGCATGCCGACACGTCTCTCTGGATATGTTTTATACTTTTCATCATTTATTTTGTGCTCATATTTTATAAGATAAAGAAAACAGCAATGAAATATTGATTTCTTTAGATTACATAGACCTAATGATCTTCTTCAAAAAGGATCATTGCAATAATTATTTTATACCGCATATATCTGCTGTTCACGTAATTAAAGGAAAAAAATAAAATTGTAGCGAAATTAATTAAGAATAAATCAAAGCGCTAAACGGAAAGATCATAAATTTAGTTATTGCCTATGACCCTAATTTACTGCCTTTTAGAAGGAATATACAATGAGAAGAATTGTATCATTTATCATTAAGAAAAAAGGTTTAAAAATAAATTATTTTTAGTTCATTCATTTGGATAAGTGATACAACTTTTCTGACTTTTATTTAAGAAAGCTTTATAAAAAAGCTCCCCATTATTTAAATAATAATGGCCATTTTTGCCACTTCTTTGTTAACTGATAAATGGTTTTCAAAATTAGTAACTTTGAGAAATATTCCTTTTTGCTCCTAAGATATGCTAATTTGGGTTTTCTATTTTCTAATATCTCCAGATGAAAGGGAAAAAAAAAGAATTGATTTTTTTTCTTTCTTTGCGTATTTTATTGTTACATTGCGTGAGAATACTTTTCATATTAATATATTAAAACGACAATTAAAAGAATGGTTGATCTGTAGTAAACATCTTTTTTATTTGTCTCTCACACCAATAATAATCCCCACAGAGTCGTGATTAGAGCCCCATTGAAGATTTATGTGATATATGTCAAAATAACTTACGATTTGGTTCGACTCTTCTGTCTATTATATTAGATTTTGGCAAAAAGTAAAAGCTAATCTCGGGTAAAATAAACGCTGAGATATTGCAAAATTTCTTGCCTTTACGAGCGATGGCTATAATCAGTGGTAAAGATGGTCCAAAACATCTTTAAATATGCGACTTGTTTAATTTTTATAAGGGAGCTGTAAATTTGAAATGACTTACTTAAATACTGTGTGGTGAAAAATTATTGAGCGCATTTCATGAAAAAAAGAAAAAAAATAGTTACGCACATGTTTATTGTTTTCTTGGAAAGATAATTTAAAACAGTTTTACACAACAAAATTTTAAACATTAAATAACTTCCACATAAGCCGGTAGATGGCGTGACAACATTTTGCAAGAAAAATGTACTAATTGGGTCTGTCTGCAAAAGGTTACCGAAAAGGAAAAAGGCAATGTGTGTTTTGTGGTTCCATGAAAACAAATCCGTTGTAACTCATTTCGCTTTCTTTTTTCTCAATTTCGGACCACCTTGGGGTGGTCCAAAATTATTGAGCGCATTTCATGTTAAAAACAAAGAAAATAAGTTATAATGGATTTGCTTTCATGTAACCATAAAACGCGCATTGATTTTTCTTGCAGGGTAGCCATTTGCAGACTAACGCAATTAGTAAATTTTTCTTGCGAAATGATGTCGTGCCATCTACCAGTTTATGTGGAAGTTATTTAATGTTTAAAGTTTTGTTGTGGAAAACTGTTTTAAAATGTCTTTCTAAGAAAACAATAAACATGTACGAACCTAATTTTTTTAATTTTCTTTTAAAGTTACCCCGTGGGGAATGGCATTTAAGAAAGAATTTTTCCAGAATAGTTGAGCTGAGAGAATTTTGGTCTCGATGTCTGGAAATCTAAGCAAAAAATACTCAAAATTTAAGTAACGGCCAGATTGAAGCTTCACTCTTCGACCGTTATAATCCGATTTTCATTTTCATCCAGTACTGTTACGAAGGAGCCAGGTAAGCAAGAAAGTTCCCGAAAAGTCCGCCAGCAATGAGAATTGTCTTTCCACGAATACGTCCGGCACGAGAAGCGGCCCCACCTCCAGGCGACGGGTGGTGGCCAGTCATTGGCTGCCGATAGGTTCGCGATCGTTCGTGTGCTGCGGAGGATTTTCTGGAGGGTGTCGGTTTCCGTATAAAAGGGAGAGCAGGGCTGTTCGAAGTGGTTGTTTTTAACGAGAGAGGTTGTTTGAGAGATATAGTACGACGAGAGATTGTTGTCATCGTTGTTGCGAGAGCGAAGCCTAAAATGGCGGAACTTAAGAAAAGGCGTGTTGAAGATGAGAAACGACAATTTCAGTCAAAGTTGCAGAAAAGTTACTTTTTTGTTGAACATAAAGGAAAACCACAGTGTGTTATCTGTTCTCAAGTCTTATGTGTTTCGAAGGAGTATAACGTAAGTAGACACTATACCAGCTTGCATAAATCAAAATACGATCAATACTAGGGAAGTACCATAAGTTGTGTGTTTAATGATTTGAAGCTGAAACTAACTAGATAGAAGAATATCTTTCAGCAGCCATCAAACACTGCTGGTTTAAAGGCATCTTATGAGGTATGTTTAGAGCTAGCTAAAAGAGTACATAAAAAGAGTAAAGAGTACGTGTGCGAAAGGGCGACACGTATTCTTTACTCTTTTTATGTACTTTTCGCACACGTGTGCGAAAGGCCTTTTTCTATTCTCAAACAAATTAAATCAAAAACGAGAAATGAATTGAAAGTGCTTCACTGGAATCGAGCCTGAGGCTATGTACACATGAGAGCGTTGCAACGCGCGTTAGAAAAACCGAATGTGTACACTATAGTAGCGTTAACGCCACGTTGACCGCCAGTATAGCTATGGAAGTTGAAGAGGCAGCATGTGTTTGGATTTTGTACCGTAGGTATACAGCATGAAGACGAAGGCAAAGAAAATACTGGGTACATCCGATTTTAAATGACAGATTGACTCACGGTTCTTTTGTAACACTTTACCCGAATCTAAGAAAACATGAGCCCAAGTTTTTTAACTATTTAAGAATGTCGATTGCATCCATTGACGAGTTATTAGAAATAGTTAAGGATGACCTGGCTCCTCGTGAGAACGTTGTAAGGGATAGCATTTCTCCAGAAGAAAAACTCGTAATCACACCCTTTATGTACCACAATATGAATTAATAAACGAAACTCACGTAAATTTTTATTTATGTTAATTCAATACTAACTAACAAATAAATGTAAAAAAATTACTGACCTTCTTAAAATTTAATTAATTACCACTAGTTAATTGAAGTGGTACTTTAAAGTACAGCCAGTATTATAGGGTTACAAAAATCTTCAAACTTTGAAAATTAATCAGAATGTGTAAAAAATTATATATTTATTATGAAACGCAGAACAAGTTTAAATATAATAAAAATTTAACTTTGATTATATTAAAAAAACAATTTTTTTTTAATTTACACATAAAAAAAATTACATATGCAGCATTTGGAATGAAGTTTTGATTGAACTTTTCTTTGTGCACAAAGCTTGCAGAGATCTCGATTCGACAGAAATGTTACACGAATTTTGTACTCTAACAGGGAGATTGATTCATGTTTTCGGTATACATTATGTATTAATTTACACATGCTATTTCCAGCATAGCAAAAAAGAGCCTATGACACCACTTTTTTGATTTTCTGTCTCTGTCATAGATCAATCGTAGCATATCCGACTTATCAACACCGCCCATGTGTGCGTTGTGTGCAGTTACATTAAAAAAATATCATCTGTAGATAGAAAGGGGAGAGAAAACTTAAGGAAATGTAGATTTATAATGTACTCAGGGAATGTATATTTGTGGTTTTATATCAGAAAAATAATAAAATACAAAAATCATAAAATAAAAAATATACATTAGTATATCGGGCACTAATATTTTTCATGTAACACCAAACTCCCTATTTTAATTCAAATGTTTAAAAAAATTTTTAAATAATAACATTTGAAAATTTCGCATAAGTTCATTTTGAAAAATTCATGTATTTCATATATATCTTATTTATTCTGCACTTTGTAAAAAAAATAGAAATATGCCTGTCAAATAATAGTAGTCAACTGCCCCAAAGCACGCGCTCAACGCAAACCCTGTGTACGGTCTAATTCAACACAAAGGAACTCGAGGCGCGCTGCAGTCGCGCGATCTGCGTGGAACTCTCCAAACGCGCGTTGCAACGCGCCTTCTAGTAGAAGAAAGCGTTGCATGTGTACGCAATCATTTGATCAGTTGTATTTCTTCAACGCGCGATGCAATGCGCGGTAGAAAACGCGCGTTGTAACGCTCTCATGTGTACATAGCCTAAAGATTGATTGGCCCTCGGGTAACTAAAGGTTGGACCACACTGCTTTACATCATCTCACAAATGAAAGATAGTAGAATGTATTAAACGCACTGAACTGTATCGTGTAAGCCCTATTGACGTTAGGGAGCTTAAATTTCAAAAATCCTCAAAAAATATTCATTAGCAGTACCATACTAAATACGATTCTTTCAAGTTCAAGGTGTATTTTGTATTGACGTTGATAGTCAAATTACCAAACCATTGCAGAATCAAAGCAGTTTTGCAACGATGCATACGCCTGTTTTTCTCATGACATTCGTTTATGTCAGCGTATTAAGACATTTCGGCAAACACTTCTCGCGAGGTACATAGAGGAGTCGTATTTACACAGCTGCTCATTGAAATTAATAGCAATAAGCATCGATATAAAACGTATTTTTTCCTGGCTTAACTCAGTACGAGAAATGTAAAATATACCATGATGACTTAAACTACATGGATTACACATGGATTTGCCTGATTATGCAGGTATGAACGATACACTCAATATTCTATTTCCTTTTTTTAACCTAGGCTATGTGCTGTATGATCTGATAGAAATCCAAAGCGATCAATAAGCTTCCACAACTGAAGAAAAATATACACTTAAAAGACTGTTGTTAAAATTCATTTAAGTCTTTTGAAACTTCATTTTTAGGAATAGTTCTTTATTAAAATAAAATACTTAATTTAGTAAAAATAACGAAAATCCTTAATTATGTCATAGAAAACCACTACTTACAAAGACTCAAACCCATGCTTGGTATAGGAAATTTTTCTTTCAAAGTAATTGTTTGCAGTTTTTGCCTTAAAGCTAACAAATCTCCCTCGAGAGTTTCGCATTTGCTTTCCCACTTAGAATTGTCTTCCTTGAGACACTGACTCAAATGTAATGCATAAGCTTGAGGAGTCATTTCTGGAGGGGTAGAGCGTATTACTGCAATTGCAACTGCTAGCTTCATTCTCTGAACAAAATATTTTAAACGTTTATCCTCATTTGATACCACCGTCTTTTCGTTTGCTTCTTTAGTAGATTCTGATAGCATTTCTGTTTCTTCAATTATTTCGGGCTCCATCGCCTAGAAGATAAATGAGCAGAAATTAAAAAATACTAGTTGGTACCCGCCAAAACATGACGGCTGGATAATAAATAAATGTACTAATACACAAATTATACTTAACACATAATTTCCAAATGTTGAAAATCATAATAATAAGAACAGAGAAATACACATTAAAAATTACTATTGAATCCAATAAAAAGAAATATGGCTACTCAACAGCGCGAAATAAATAACTTCTGTCTGGTTTAATTCTATGTCTCCCAAACATAATTAAAAATAAAAATGGCAGATAGAGAGCTAAAGAAATTCCTCGGAATAAACAAATTAACGTGTTTACGCGGATTCGTGCTTAAGTATCTAAAGCCAGATTAAAACGTGTCACTGAGCATGCGCAGAAACAAATTAATGCGTTTATGCGGTAATGTGCTTAGTATCTAAAGCCATGCTTAAACATGTCACTGAGCATGCGCAAAAAGCAATTTTTTATTGTAAATTACTGCTAATTAATAAAAACTGCTGTTACAAAAACCAAATTTAACACATCTTTAAAGTAAATAGATGCGGTAGTTTTCTCTCACGGTCTGCCCAAAGAATCGGCTTAGCAACTTAAATATATAGATTAATCTCTACAAGATTTAGAAAATTTCATTTTGATACCCACTTATGGAAATTTAAAGTTTGCTTTTTCTACGATACAGCGTTTTGTTTCTTTACAATATTTGTAAATTCTGATATATTTTTGTATCAATATTTGAATATTAAAATGCGTCAAACAGTGTAAATTATTTTTAGGCTAATTCAGGTGGGAATCAAGTATTTTTGTCTTTTTTACCCATACATTAAAAAGACTTGTGACAGAAATGTCACAAAACTGAAGTGCCACAAAATATCCTTCGAGATTGCGAGCTTTTGAACTCTACTGTGATTCAGCAGGTAAAACATAAACTGGCGTAATCAGATAACCGATTCGATAGAAGCACAGAAAATAATGGTATATGCAACACGGTTAGATGAAACAGATTTGAAGAAGAAAGAAAAGGACAATTAAAAACTATCCAAAAATCTTTCCTGCTAATAATAACCACAGCTTTTAGAATTACTCAGTCTTAGCGTTCAATGTCGTACCTGGCATTTCCTCTGCTGCATTAAACCTCATGATGAAGTCTAAAACAGACAACAATATCTTTACGATCTTCACGGTGCAGAAAAAACAAGGCTGATTTGGCTATGTCATCTTTCCCAAAGGCAACACAAAGCAATGGAAAATTATCTCAGCCATTCCAACAAAATCACGAATTAAATATCTATACGGGAGGTTCTAAAACAGGAGTTGGAACAGCCTACTCCGTAACAGAGATAGTAAATAAATATATGCATGAAAATGGATACACACCTTTTAGTTAAGAAATTTTCTTAAATTTCATAAATAAATATTCATAAATAAATTTTTAAATGGTGATATTTTTATCTATCTATAGGGAAGTCATTTTAAAAATGCTAAATAAAGAACTCTATAACCATGTATACGTGTGTATTATCTTCTTAACTATATACGTATAACCTTATTTGCATCTTTTGATATAAATTTCCTTCTGTTCACTTCACAATTTAAATATAGATAGATATTCGTATTATAACGTATTTTGTTCTTAAAGTCTGTGTCCAGTAAACTTTCAAACAAGGAAATTTTATTTCACAACAATATTCCTTTTTAGTTTAAAGTATTTTACACGGAATATAGACGTTAGCCTTTAAAAATGCAATATTTCCATAAATTTCTGGATATTTTGGGGAAAATAAATGCAAAAAGAGTATTTCAAAATTAAACTTACCTCTTTTGAAATAGTACAAATGCATACTAGGCAAAATATATCTTTAATACTTTAGAATTCTTACACATCAGACGATAAATTAAAAACTTAAGTTTAAGTATTGCCAGTCTTTATTTATAAAGAAATTTGAAAGTGTAGCAATATTAATATCGTCTGCCTGACTAAATATTTTTTCTATCATTGGCGTGACGTAACGCTAATCACATTTTAAAAACTAGCTCAAAATGAATCGAAATTCTAATGTCAAGAAACATTAGTCACACTCTGTCCGTAAGCAATAGAAAAAATTAAATTTAAAAATGGGTCTAAATCGTGTTATAGTAAAATTGCAATGTTGATGTAGTATTTCAGTTGTCTGCCTGCTGGCGATATAACATCACTAAGATACTGGATGCACATTGAATCCGTCGCTAAATGCAGTAATAAATTAACGCAAATATCCAGTTTCAGTGTTAATCTATATGAAATCTTCTTGTATTTTCCTAGTCACACATTAGCATACCCATATTTTTAATTTCAGTTTTTTTAGCTTTGGAAACAGAGTTTTGAATGCACTACTTGTGATTTTAAAAGAGATTTTAATTTTGTTTTAAGTGGCTTTTAAGTGGCTATTGAGCATATTAAGCGGTAGCTTTGTGGCTATTAATATAAATTATTCAATACCCTGTAAAAATTGAATAACAAAAAATTTAAAATTATAGAAACTATGCTCTTTTTTTTAAACGGCTATTTTCATAAGGAATTTAAAAAAAAGAGTTGAATATGCATTTACTAATACAATATGAGAGAAAAACATATTCTGCAATCCTATAGAGAATTTTATCCGAAGTAAAAATTCTTTATAGTATTGAAGTTATATTATGAAAACTGCTGCATTGCTTTAACATACTTGGGATGAATTCTAGGTCACATGTTTCATTGGGGAACTCAATGTAGGAAAATCTTTAAAATTAAGTATTTAATAATTTTCCTATATTTATCTTCCTACCAAGGTAAGATAAATTTTTAGGCATATTAAAAAATGTTCTTTCTTGTCAATGTGTCTTTATCGATTTTTAACGCTTTTGAATTACATATCCTAGAATTATATTATCTGTATGTTTACTTAGTTAGACTGACTGACATGTATTTTTCACGAATAACAAAGGAACTCTTGCTATGAATTTGAGTACATTAATAATGTTTTCCACTCTGTATCTATTACCATCTTTTATTCGTTTGGAGATAATGAACAATTTTTCATAATGCCATGCAGTTAAAAAACAGGCGTCACCTAATATATGATCTGATATCGTATGTTAGTTTACGGTCTGAGAAAAAATAACACTAATAACATTGAAACCATGACAAATAGCTTAAGTTGTTTGAATTTCCATCAAATTATTTAAGCTATTTTACAGAAAAAAATATTGTATACATCCTTTTTTTTTCATTTTGCCCAAAGTGTTTCCAACAAAATAATACAACTGAAATTATTAAAATATATAAATTGTTTGTAATGACGTTCATGAAAATATCCCTTTTCCTTTCCTTACCACCCGCATAACTGCAGGAAATATGAAATGCAACAACTTGGGAAATAATTTAATATCTCACAATTATAATGTTCACTCGGTCTCGAAAGAAGCACTAAAAAATCTTCTGTCAAAAATCTTATTACTAATTACCTCGAGAGATGGCGCCACTATTTAAAATCTTCGGAAGTAAATATTATCCAAAATATTTTTCTGACATTTTGCGGAAAATAAATACGGAACAATATTTGGATTGGGTCTTTAATGGTTCGCTTTTCTTCTTTTTTCTTCTTAGATGCCACCCAAGTGTTATATTATCGTCGTGGAATCTGTTATAAATAAATATTATAAATCAGAAGGACGAAGTCACGAAGTATTCCAGTGGGAACGTTCTCTCCTAGACAATTTAGATCACCATAAATTTTTATAATGAATAGTTACATAATGTCCTTCAATTCTGTTTTCATCAAGAATTGTTGTACTTCCCATCTCGATTCCCACCCACACAACAATTTCTCACTTTGTGTTTGTTACAGTAATTTTAATTTCCGCTTCATGCACAGGAAGAAGGTTATTAATCTTTAACATGCACAGGTCACACACATCCTAATTCTTTAATAACATTCATGTGATTGGAAGTATCGAGTAGTAAATTTAAATAATTTCTTTATTGTCATAAACTAATCATGGGGACACGAGACACAGAGTATACTGGTGTATGGCCAGCACAGCATAAATTATATCCTATCACAAGTTGGCAATAAGGTAGTAGATAAGTAGTAAACGGCCAGAAATATACCATTCTCGTTATAAATGCTGAGATCAATGGATTATCTAATATGTGTCAGAGACAGTGGCGTACCCGGGGGGGGGGCAACGGTCCCTGCCCCCCCCCCAAAGAAAAAAAATTGCATTATGAATATTGATTTTGCATTATAAATATTTTAATCCGTTCATATCACCCCCCCCCATGCATTATTACCATTTTTTTTATCAGTACATCTCGCCCCCCCCCCCCCAAGAAAAAATACGCCACTGGTCAGAGACAGCAAAAGGCCAAAATGTTAGGAGATTATAAACTGAAGAAAGTAAAATCCTTGTTAACCACATCTAATATGTTACCATGGTTATGCTTTTAAATAAATATAGGAAAATTTAGATAGATATGAACTTCAAAGCATCTGACATTGATTTTCCTTTTACTGTCTTTCAGCTTGAAAACTGTATCTGACGAATTATTCCATCCATTCACATGGTGGGGGAAAGTGTCTGTGAAGGATCTTTTTTTTAAACTTTTATTAATAGCAAATAAGAGGATTGGAATCCGTCAAAAATATTTTCAAAGCACGAAGCAGATAACTAAAAATTTCGTTTTGAACACTTAGAAAGTTAAGACATACATATATAATCACGAAATTTTGAAAGGAAGAATGCACATTCAATGAAAATATAGTGAAGTGCTTTTACTCTAATTTTCAAACTGAAATGCTGTAAAATTATTTACTTCTTTATATATGCCTTATATTTTACTAGAAAAAGAAGCACTCCATTTTATACTTATTACTGTTTTGATATTACTGATTATCCACAGTGACAAGCATGTGAAGCAAGTGAAAAAAGTTTAAGAACTTGACTTGTGAACAAGTTTACCATTTTTAACAGATTCTCACACGATACACTTCAAGCCTAAAAAATAATAACTATGGTACCTACTGCAATGAAATTCTTTTCTCTTTTTCGCAAGTAAATAGATATTTTACAGGATGAATTCGAAATTATAAAAACATTTTTTTGAAAATTTACTGAGCAACAGATCATTAGAGCGAACAACTGATCATTAAAACGAAGTTTGCTTGTGCTGCTACCTAGTGGTGAAAATGAAAGTTATTTAAAATCAAACCTAATTTTTAATTTAGATTTGCGACCACTATAAAAAGCTGCATTTTCAACATTACACTGAATCATATACCAAGAAAAATAAGTTGCCCAATTTATATTTAATACAAATAATTTCAAAAGTATTTCGAATTTATAGGCTCTGACTGGTACTTAAAAAGTGCATAAGTTGATAAATGCTTAACACAAAATAAATTTCATGCGGTGACCCAAACTAATAGCCAACTATACGGATGTTTACGGATTTAAGGAACTTCAGTCCAACGATATTCTTCTTCATTATTTTTTTATCAAAAAAAAATTCATAGTTGTATGTTTTAAAGCTTTGAATATTTCCAATCAGCAAACTCAACTGTCGAAATCTTTTCTTTATTATTGTAAGAAAAAAAAGTATATAAACATTACATATCTATAAATGTACGCGTCTTTGTTTATTTACTTACACACACACACACACACACACACACACACACATATATATATATATATATATATCTATATATATAAAACAGTTCCGTAACTGACTCATTCATTCATTCATTCATTCACTGACTGACTGACATACAACGCACAGACCAAACCGCTGGACCTAAAGGGCTGAAATTTTGCATGGCGATTCTTCTAATAGTGTAGGGGTGCACTAAGAAAGATTTTTCTAAAATTCTTCTTAGATTTTTTTAAATTAAATTTTTAAGCTGTTTTTTAAACTTTTTTTACGTTTGCATTTAAAATAATACATTGCGGATTATAAAATTTATATCACGAGAAAGATCATAAAAATTCCTTCAAAATGAAATCTTTTTCGAACCTTTACCTTGATTTTCTGATTTTTGGTGAATTTTTAAAGATTAACTTCTAGAATTTTATTTATTAAATGTTGATCACGTGATTTCTTTTTCTGGTACTTTAAATAAATTTATCGTCACGTGCATAACAACTAAATAGACAAAAAATAATTTTTTTTTTCTTTCTAATGCAGCAGACGATTGGATATTATCCAAAAAAAAAATAAATATCCCTTACGATTTTTTTATAAATATATATATATATATATATATATATATATATATATATATATATATATATATATATATATATATATATATATATATATATATATATATATATATATATATATTTTCTGGCATTAATTGCATACATTGACCGTTGCATTTAATTTGAATGTACTCCGTAGCGAAGCGCGGGTTTTCAGCTAGTCTATATATATAAAACAGTTCCGTAACTGACTCATTCATTCATTCATTCATTCACTGACTGACTGACATACAACGCACAGACCAAACCGCTGGACCTAAAGGGCTGAAATTTTGCATGGCGATTCTTCTTATAGTGTAGGGGTGCACTAAGAGAGATTTTTGAAAAATTCTTCTTAGATTTTTTTAAATTAAATTTTTAAGCTGTTTTTTTTACTTTTTTTAAGTTTGCATTTAAAATAATAATTTGAGGGTTATAAAATTTATATCACGAGAAAGATCATAAAAGTTCCTTTAAAATGAAATCTTTTTCGAATCTTTACCTTCATTTCCTGATTTTTGGTGAATTTTTAAAGATTAATTTTTAGAATTTAATTTATTAAATGCTGATCACGTGACTTCTTTTTCTGGTACTTTAAATAAATTTATCGTCACGTGCATAAAAACTAAATAGACAAAAAATAATTTTTTTTTTCTTGCTAATGCGGCAGACGATTGGACATTATCCAAAAAAATATTAAAATACAGTAAAAGAAATGTTCTAGAAACTGTTCTATATTAACTGTACTATATTCTTTAGTATTCTTTATATTAGATTTAATTTGAATATCTTCTTCTACATTATTTTGTCTATAAAAATATCCCTTACGATTTTTTTATAAATATATATATATTTTACATCAATTATATACATTGATCGTCGTATTTATTATATATATATTGGCATTAATTGCATACATTCACCGATGTTTTTACTTTGAATGTACTCCGTAGCGAAGTGCGGGTTTTCAGCTAGTATATATATAAAACAGTTCCGTAACTGACTCATTCATTCATTCATTCACTGACTGACTGACATACAACGCACAGACCAAACCGTTGGACCTAAAGGGCTGAAATTTTGCATGGCGATTCTTCTAATAGTGTAGGGGTGCACTAAGAAAGATTTTTCAAAAATTCTTCTTAGATTTTTTTAAATTAAATTTTTAAGCTGTTTTTTAAACTTTTTTTACGTTTGCATTTAAAATAATACTTTGAGGGTTATAAAATTTATATCACGAGAAAGATCATAAAAATTCCTTTAAAATGAAATTTTTTTCGAATCTTTACCTCCATTTCCTGATTTTTGGTGAATTTTTAAAGATTAAATTTTAGAATTTAATTTATTAAATGCTGATCACGTGATTTCTTTTTCTGGTACTTTAAATAAATTTATCGTCACGTGCATAACAACTAAATAAACAAAAAATATTTTTTTTCCTTGCTAATGCGGCAGACGATTGGACATTATCCAAAAAAATATTAAAATACAGTAAAAGAAATGTTCTACAAACTACTATATTAACTGTACTATATTCTTTAGTATTCTTTATATTAGATTTAATTTGAATATTTTCCTCTACATTATTCTATCTATAAAATTATCCTTTACGGTTTTCTTATAAATATATACAGTGGCTCCCAAAAGTGTTCGTACACTTAAGAATTTCAATGAAATAGGGGTCTATCCGTTAATTAAAATGAATATTTCAGAATGGGTATTTAATAATAAGATCTATAATCTATTCTTAACAAAACTACATGAAATATTTTGAAAACATAGTAAAACTTTATTTTTAAGAAACCAGCAATCAAAAAGTAACAAAAACTTTATCTCACAAAAGTCATCGTACACTGAAATATTTTCGGATAAATTCATAATTAAAATTATCCTATGGCGCTTTATTTTTATTTTTGAATTGTGGTGGCATTTAAAATATCGTTTGGCTTTAATTTTTGCTTGCCTACTCCGTAATATTCTATTTATTATTTAAAAATGGCTCGTAGTCGTAAAGAAACAACAAACAACATTCGAAAATTGATTATTTTTCATCATAGTAATGGTAAATCAGTTCGGAATGTTGCTAAATTACTTAATTTATCCCATTCTACTGTGCAGTATGTGATAAAACGCTTTAAAGAAGAAAATTGGATCGAAAAAAGGTAAGAAAACGCCGTCCAACAAAGTTAACAAAACGTGATCAGAGATTTATAATTAGAAAATTTGTAAAAAATTCACGTTTGAGTGCTGTAAAAGTTTCTGCAGAATTCAATGAAACATTTTCTACTTCAATTTCACCTGAAATTTTTTGACGAGTTCTCAGAACAGCTGGATGACATGAGCGTTCTGCCCATAGAAAATTTTTTGTGAGTGAGAAAAACAGAAAGTTTAGGCTTCCCTTCGCACTATCAATGATAAATAAGCCCCAAACCTATTGGAATAATGTCTTATTTGCCGATGAACATTTTTGGTGCTGATGGGCGTATAATTATATGGAGAAGAAAAAAATGAGGAACTTAATCCCAAGAATTTAGTAGGAACAGTTAAGCATGCCAGTGGAGGTATCCTTGTGTGGGGGTGCATGTCAGCAACAGGACTAAGAAATTTGGTATTTATTGATGGCATAATGAATCATGCTGTTTTTATAAATATTTTAAGAGACAATTTAAAATTATCAGCTCAAAATTTGGGTATTGGAAACAACTTTGTTTTTTTATCAAGATAACGATCCTAAGCACACGGATCTCAACGTTCGCATCTGGTGTCTCTATAATTGTCCACAAGTTTTGGAAACACCAAATGAATCACCAGATTTAAACCCAATAAAACATATTTGGAGAGAACTGGAGGTTCGCGTACGAAAACACGACATTCACACGGAAATCGAACTAAAAACAATTATGATGGAAGAATGGATGAACATTGATGCAAAAATTACAAAGGAACTAAAGCAATCTATTCCCAGACGTTTAAAAGCTGTTGTGGATGCTAAAGGATATCCTACTAAATATTAGTTTAACGAAAAATTAGAATATTTACTAATATGTAGAGATTTTTTACAAGTGTACGATGACTTTTGTGAGATAAAGTTTTTGTTACTTTTGGATTATTGGTTTCTTAAAAATAAAGTTTTACTATGTTTTCAAAATATTTCATGTAGTTTTGTTAAGAATAGATTATAGATCTTATTATTAAATACCCATTCTGAAATATTCATTTTAAACACTGGATAGACCCCTATTTCATTGAAAATCGTAAGTGTACGAACACTTTTGGGAGCCACTGTATATATATATATATATATATATTTTACATCAATTGTATACATTGATCGTCGTATTTATCATATAATATATATATATATATTTGGCATGAATTGCATACATTGACCGTTGTATTTAATTTGAATGTACTCCGTAGCGAAGTACTGGTTTTCAGCTAGTATATATATATATATATAAAGGCATTTATAGAAACCATAAACTCCCAAATGTACAATATGGTCATGACTTGGAAGTAATAATGAAGCCACGTGAATAATGATAGGCAGGCCAGGATCAATATAGACGCATGTTGATTAAAAGATACGCTTAGGGTTTTACAATCCTGTTTGGGGTTGAAAAATAGGATTGGCAAATCCTGAGGAACTGTGAGTGGCCGCTTTGCAATCTCTATATCAATAAAAACGCATCATTGATAAGCTAAAGGGAAAGAAGTCACAAAAAGAGTTTCATCCACTGACGAAATAGGGAGGCGTACCAGGTGTTTTTTGTTTTTGTTTTTCCGGAGTGGGGGGAGTAAATACACTAAAAGAAAGAAATGGAGCAATGAAAATTAAAAAAAAGAAAAGATTTTTTGTCGAGAAGAGGAAACAGTAGCAGTTGAAATCCCAAGAAAATAAATAAAAAGTGAATGGGAAGTAACACCAGGCGAAATGTAGAGGGGTGTTACACTTTGTTGTGATAAATGGCTGATCATCGATCAGGCGAAAGAATCACTTCCTTGGTGCCTCCTACTGCCAGTTGTCTCAGATGGTTAGTATCTTCAAAAACAGATACATTCTGCGAACCTCAGGCACAGATATAATCCTCATCTAGGCAATTTGCCGTTCGTCGAATGACAAACCGTATAGTGTTTACTGCCTGATATCTGACCAATAAAATTTCTTTTTCGACCGTGAGAAAATATCTTAACTATTAAATCATTTTTATCAATAGTATTCAGAATAACGGGGGCCTAGAAACTAGATTATGCTTAGACTTCCAAATTCTTCAGCTGCCACTGGTTTAGATATATTTCTATTGAGATTAAGTAAATGCAGGACGCAGTTGAGTAACTTAAGAATAAAGAAGTTTAAAGAGAAGCTAGTTGCGATCGAAATGATAAAGATGAATGATCGAAATAAGACGATGATCGGCCGTAAAAGGAACAAAATTAGGAGCTATTGATATTTAGATATGTTTCTGGTGCTATTCAAATTAAACAGAAGTTTGTTGCGGCAGACGTTTATTGATATTGGAAGAAATAGCGAATAAATTTTGTCTGAGAGTCATCGAATCACTGACCTGACGTATATAAATTAATTTGCCGCCCTAAATAAGCAACAAATACCCTGCAATTCGAAATTTACTATGTTACACCATTGATGCTAAAAGTGGAATTACATACAAAAGAAATCAACGCAACTGATGACCTCGATTTCTCTTCACATTAAGCAATCATTGTTACAGAGTAATAACTTTCTAAGAAACTGGTAAATATTTATAGTAATTACAGATGGTAAACTTAGCATATTTTTCGCTTTTTTCCTATGTGTAACTTTAATAAATTACACTTAGGATATCGTAGTCACAAAAAACCTTTTTACACATTTTAAAAATTTATATAAAAAAAGTACTCATGGTAGGAACTAGAAATTCACATACTTGTTACCTTATTTATTAGAGTTTTTTTTTAGTATTGTCAATAAATTTCAATATGTGCTCCTTTTGTGGCACGGATAATATCCAGTCGGTAATCCATTTCAGTACATGTGCGTTCCAAAATGAATTCCGTAACACATGAAATTGCAGCAATTATGCATTTTACGAGTTCTTTAAGACTGTCCACTTTTGTTGAATAAATTTTGTCTTTGACAAATCCCCAAAGAAAAAAGTCAAGAGGTGTAAGGAGATCGAGGCGACCAGTGGATGGGACCATCTAGTCCAATCCCCCTGTTTCATTCAAATTTTTCATTTAAAAAGTATCGTTCAATCATGCCCCAATGAGGTGGTGTACCGTCTTATTGCCAAATGATTTTGGGATGTAAATAAGAAATTTGTAGGACAACAAAAATCTTACAACTTTTACAGCCATTTTACAACTTCCGCTTTCACGGAACAACTAGCGCCATCTGTTGAACTTTTTTTACCCATAAAAAAAACTCTAATATATGTGGTAACACATCTGTGAATTTCCAGTCCCTACCTTGTATATTTTTTTATATAAATTTTTAAAATAAGTATCAAGGTTTTTTGAGTCACCCTGTAAAATATGCCGTTATAATGTGCATTAAAATGTATTTTAAATTTTGTTTTTGTGACATATTTTACGTAACACTATAATGATATTTTATTGCAGTTTTCTGTAGCAACCATCAATGATATTCATATGTTCGTCATGTTTAATCTTAAAACTAAATAAAAAACAAACATAATTTTCTTTAATACAGTGTAATTTAACTGTGGTTGCATTATTATTTTAATTCTATATATTTGCCCCATTTAAATAGCGCCATGCATTTTACATGTATTATACCACACTTACATTTGAAGCAGGAAAGGAACGTGAAATTCAAGTGAAAAAAATCTATGATTTTCCGTAATACAAAAAAAAAAAAAAAAAAGAAAGAAAGAAATAGGGAAAAAAATATATCAAAATATCCTAAGTATATCTTTCAAGCACTATCGCAGAACATTATCTCATGATATCTATTGTGTCAATGACGTGTTAAAATTCACCTATTCGATTCCAACAGTGCCGAAAGTAATAATTTCGCAATAACGATACAGTGCAGATAACTTAAATTTAGCGCCATCAGTTATTACGATTTTTGGAGAAATAAAAGGTAAAAGCTCGCGGAAATCACAAATATATAATCTTAAAATTTGCTCTGCAAGAAAATCCCGCACAAGTAAGTTTGTTTTATGTGAAATATTTAAATGAATTGTTTTATCTTTTAGAATGCTTTCGATCTTAATTGATTAATATCTATTTATTTATTTTATATAACTTACAAAGAAAATTTATTTTCACATATATATTATTTTCATATTAATTCCTTCAAAAAATTAAAAGCAATTTTTGACGAAATTCAAGTTTTTTGGAAGTATGAAAAGTTTAAAACATACCATGAAGTCAGCATTCACGTACAGATAATTAATCGACACACCTTTCCTTATATTATATATATATATCGATTAAGTTATTGGAACTTGCCAGAAATAGAACATATTGCACTTTTTTGAGACTCATCTTGATAATATTTGTCAGTTCATTAATTGTTTTAAGGCATAAACATTTATATTTTATAGCTACATAAAGCAAAATGATTTCTTTTAGCATTTGATGTAGAAACTTGTGCGTGTTATAGTTGCTAATGTAGGTGTATTTGTGGTGGCTTGGCAGGTAGCACACTAAATAACTATTTTTTGTTATTTATATTTGTGTTAATTAACTTTATTTAATATTATACGTATCAATTTTGATTCACGTTTGCTTGCTGAATGGTAACGATTTTTAATAAAAAGCTGGTTGTATTATTTGCTGTTTTATAGATTATGCTGGTTTCAACTAGACCAGTCAGTAATGTAATGGTATTGATAGTAGATGTTGAAAAGGTGTTTGTAAAAATTGAAATAAATAATGGATTGTAAAGCAGAATATGTACGAGTACTATGAACATAGTACCCAACATATGTATATCATTTATGTAAAAATTAAATTTCCATGGTGCCTTATTTATAACACAAGAAAAAGTCATTCAGGCAATATACGTTATATTTTAACATGTGCAAAATTGAAATTGCAGGTTATCTTATAGCTTTTAATTGCATCGTAAATGGCGTGAAATAAACATAATTTTGCAGTTTCTACAATATTTTGGACAACTTTTAATCCCCATAAAAATTTTCCCATAGTTAAATTTTTGTACGAAATTAAAAATAACAGCTGAACTCCTACACAAAGTATTAAAACAGTTCATGTTTTGTATCTCGTAAACAGAATAAAATCAGACCTTAACATATACTAAGTAGTGGTTCAGTATGTTGTTTGGTAACTTAAAGAACGCATACATGAACGATGTAAGGATTTTGCCTTAAATAAAAGACTGCCAGTCTTTTTGCGTTTTATGCCTTAATTGCATTTCTCGACTAAATGCAGGCTATCTACAATATGTGTCAAACTTAAATTTGTGAGTTCACGGCATCGACGAGGAAAGTCAGAGTTGAGTTGTCGCTGCGCTCAAATCTATCTAGGCCGGACTGTATCTCCTTGTCTCCGGCTCCACCGTCCATCTGAATAACTTAATCTCTGAATCACTGACTGTTTTTAACTCGCGTTCGGAGACTTTATATGCCTTTGTTCAACGTTCTTGGAAGGTCTGGAAAACGCAGCCTTTCTTTATTCAGTTACGTTCCCAGACGACTAGGCGCCTCCGGTCGGCGACTTCCTTTTTGTAGCTGACGAATTGGTCTATGAGCTGTCGGTAGCATTTCCGGCCATTATGTCGTCAGGCGACTGTCTGTCTGCACCGTCCAAATCAATTATGTGCACAAACCAAGCGTTTATTCGTCATCCCGTAACTTCCCCGCTTAAAAAAAATCGCTATTGTACGGGAGTCGTTACAACGAATATGAGTTTCAATTAGTTCGTGCTACAGTTTCTACGAAGGTTTGTCACACAAGTTTTAATGAATTCTAAAAAAATATCTTTGTATTTTTCACTATCTCTTCCCGACAGGTTACTTTAAATGTTCTTATAGGCTAATGCGGGTGGTGGAGGAATATTTGGTGAGGAATATTTGGTGATTTGGACTGAATTACAACAATACCGTTTTCTTATATTATATTTTATTTTGAATAACTTTCATTAAAAGATGTCATGCCTGACAGCAAAATGAAGTAAGCATTTTTTGCGTCTTTGATGTATTAATTCCTTGCCTGAGAAAAACAACATGATAGTGATAAAGCATTTATGCTAATCATGGACCATCTAACGATTTGTGCCGTGATTCATCAATGTAAATAAACATATACGTATTTTATCACAAAAAAAATCCCAGCATCTGTTGGCAATATTCCAGTCAAAAATAGTTCAAAATTCAGGCTTTTATATCGTCCGAGACAGATAACAGTACGGGAAAGTTAACGCACGTAGCGAAACTTGTCTGATAGAAATTTTGTCGACGGTGATTTCAGGTTCGTAAGATATATCGTTTTTTTAAATTTAAAAGGTTCTTATATTTAATATTCGGTCTAATTATAATTTTTTCACGCAAATTAAAGAATACATGAAAAAATCCTCATACATAAACAAAATTAATTTTTACACTAAATTTGAGTATAATTATGAAAATATTCCTTACAGTTATGGTAAAACCATGCCTGTCAATAAATAGATAGAAATAAGGTATGCGTCGGATTGTCAAAATATAGTTAGTTTAATTTACTTTTAATGTAGGATTACGTTCCTCAATAACGGTTCTCCTGAAAGAAAGAAATCAGAGTCCGTCGCAAGTTATAATTTTGGCAGCGCGTCAAATCTAGTAGCAGTAAACAGTTAAACAGAAAGTAGCAAAATGCGTTAAAAAAAGAGGTAAGCAACGATAAGTAATCCTACGTTAATCCGAGTTACTTTCGTTAGAAGAGACTACTTGAAATATTTTTTTAAGTTTCTGTTCATATTTAATTTTTCTTTTTCTAGATTCTTTTATATATATATATATATATATATATATATATATATATATATATATATATATAAATTTGACGAAAAAGATCTTACTCCAAAATATTTATTCTTATTCTAAAATTTCTCTTTCCTTGAATCGAATAGGTCCTTTCCTTCAATGCATCTACGAACAACTTGATTTAATAATTAATAAACTATAATAGCTCTCTGGCCAAGAGTCGACATTCCTTTCCTGGCACTAGTTATTCCTCTATATGGACTACCATATATGGACATCGAAACGGATCTAAACTACTGAATAATATCTTATTGAAGCCTCATTAACTTAATTATTAATATTCTAGCCCTGTTTATATCCCGTTATCAACCAACGAACTGCCAAAGTCCGCTCTTGCCACATACCGTTCTTAATGGGAAAAAAGGACAGTTATAAACACCTAGAGTCAAGTGGGCTTTAAATAGTGATAATCCCGCTTAAACCGTTATCCAGTGAACTGCTTGGAAACACCTACTATGATGACGTCTAACTAGTTAAAAAAATCTAACCTCTTGGTGATCAAAAAAGGAAGTAACCATTAGGGCGGAGCGTAAAAAATAAGTTTTCGGTTTTGTTTTTGCCCTAGTGCGGAAAAGTTGGGTACTGGTGGGTAGGTCAGGTATGCAAAGTTTTGGGAAAAACGAAAAATATCTTCCGTCTCCATTTCGGCCGTGATTTTTAGCAGATTTTTACCATACAGCTAAAAATGTGTATTTCCATTGTTTTGTATGCAGCTTTTCGCTTTTTCTGAAATAAAATTCAGAAAAAAACCCAGAACTCACACGGGGAGGTGGCTGCATTGCGAGTTCCACCAGTGCCCACTTATCCACCCAACCGTATCGGCACATAACTCCTTTGTCCTTGCAGTTATTCCGGTTTTCCTCGGTACTCGCATTTGGTTCCAAATGATAGCATAGCTTTTCTCGACTCTGTTCGGGTTCTAACTAAACCGGAACACTTATTTTCTCCCCACACAGCCGCAGAAACCTCTGTTACTAGTTTCACGAAACGTTCAACACTTTGTGTGAGGCAAGGAAATTTTAGACTTCCAAGGTGTTGAGCTACAGACTATCCACTGGAAATCAAATTTCTCCAATCATCTTCTTTCAAGTGAGGTGTTTTTTTGGGTTCCGTCAAATTACATTTCTGCCAATCAGTAAGGTCTCTATATGAAACTGCCTCGAAGTTAAGTGACGAAATGTTGTAGTGTCTGATTCCTTTCTTTTTATTCTTTCTTGCTCGGAAAATCCTACGTAGTCCAAGTTCTCGAATGAACTGTCTGTCGTCTGTGACCATTGATAAGATTATTGCTTCCGGGTGGTCAAAATAGCCATTTCTCTGGATAATGGGATCGACCACAGTCTTTAAATCGTTTTTTAGATAGCGTGAGACGTTTATTGTCTTCCACAAATTTCGTGGACCATACGTGCAGTATGGATTTAATTTAACTGTAAACCTCATAGGTGGGTACACTTTCATGATGAACTCTGTCAGAGTTTGAAGTCGATTTGAAGGCTCTGACGAGCTAATGTATAAACGCTTCATTCGATTTGCAGTTGTTATCCAACGTGCATGAGACATTTTCCCAGGGTGCTTTTGTGACAAACTTGATGAGCAATTTCTATTTGTGACAGCTTGACAAATATCCCAATGCTATCGGTTGTGTGTGTTAAAATCATTTATGTCGATTTTTGGAAATTCGCTCAAAATGTCTACAAATCTCACAACTGGGAGGTTTTTACAATTTGCCAATGCTTTCCCAGTGGGTCCAGAAAATGCATTAGGGTCACTCGTTCCACCATCCAAATGCTGCACTAAATGTCGGAGTGGCAACTCATTTGCGTGTAACGCGTGACAGATATACGTGGCTGTATAGTAGAATTTGGTTACCAAAGTCTTTGACGGAGAAACAAGGCCATAGTCTATAGAGATGAAAAATAGGTACCATTGTCTTTGAAGATGCAATTTATAGTTGCAGCAGTTCATAGTGTGCTGAAATGAACCGAGAGTTCACGGGGTCTAAGTTTCTATAATAGATGATTACACTGGAACCTGAAAAATTCACGTAGATAGTCTGCAAGGCCGAGATATTTATGAGGACCACTACGGAGTTGTAGATACCACCTTCACGGCGACTGGTTGTGCCCGACTGAACCAGAGTCCGCTCCCTGAAGAAGTACGGATGTTAATCGCTGGTAGACATCTCCTCAAGTATCAGTAGGCCGGCAAACATATTCAGAAAAAATAGTACTAAAAATAGTGGTAGTTTCGGAACCCAAGTCAGGTACAATCATCATACTGAGGGGTAACACAAATCAAACGAGTCCATGAGACTTCGAGTTAAAAAACAACATTCTTTTTTTATTCTATAAAGCATCTCCTGATTAACGTTTTACAAGAACTCACTAATAAACATTTCACGTAGCTCGTCTTGAGCTGAACAATTTTTATTATATACTAGCGGCCCGTCCCGACTTTGTCCGGGTTGAA
Source organism: Dolomedes plantarius (assembly GCA_907164885.2). NCBI lineage: Eukaryota > Metazoa > Arthropoda > Arachnida > Araneae > Dolomedidae > Dolomedes > Dolomedes plantarius. The sequence continues at coordinate 178,934,311 of OU015493.1, forward strand.
CAAAATATTATACCAATAAATTTCCAGTTGATAGCCAATAAATTGTAAATCTTTTTTTACCTTAAATGTCCAATAAAAAGCGTAGGTCCAAATGTAGTTTTCTTCAATAAACCCTTTAACGTTGCCAGTTTCAAAAATCCTTTTTGTATTTATCAATACCTCCTCTACTTGAATCTTAAAAATATTAAACCTTTTCCTTACGGGGTAGGATAGCATATATCCGAAGCACATACTCTCGAAAAATACGGTGTGATGTCGGCAGAGATATAGTCTCGAATTCCAATTCGTTGTGACTTTCCTAACGTCTTTGCCCCCAAAGAACAATTGGGTGACATTCTGGGAACGGAGGGTGAATCTTGCCGAAAAGGACTGAATAATAATCTTTTGTCGTTCTAGCTAGAGGCTATTTCTTTTCAGGCGAGAGACATCAGAAGGGCGGTTCACCCGCGGTTCATCCATTTTCAGCCTTTTGAGAGATAAAAGAGGCACGGACTGCCGATGAACTACTATTGAAATTCTTCTTCAATAGTAAGAAAGCAATTAACCACTCCCCTGACCCCCCACGCTGAATGTCCCCCACGTAAAATGGGGATAGAAAGTAGATAACATTTTCCCGTTGTAAAGAGCGATTTCGAAAATCGGACCCCGTAAGCTAAAGAGTGTTGCTATGGTTACTTGACTGCGGTTGACAAAGGAAAAGATGTAAGGTACATTTTAATGTACAAAAGTTGTACATTACCCTCCACACACAAAATCTGCTGTCTCTCTTTGTATATTAGTATTATAGTATTATAGAAGTATTATTATATTAAGCTTTGTATTATAGAAGTATAGATACACATTGGTATCCCAAAATTAGAATAAGAGATGAAATAAAAATACAAAAATAAAAAAGTATTTTAAGTAAAGAATTTTTTTTAATTATTTTAAGCACCTAAAATAATATTCAAATTAATATTACGTTATATGTTAATTAAAGTTAATTATTTAAAAGAAAGAGGTGTGCTTGAAACCGTAGTTTTATTCAAAATAAAAAAGGATTTTAAGTAAAGAATGTATTTTTAATTATTTTAAGCATCTAAAATAGTATTCAAATTAATATTACGTTAGTTATTAATTAAAGTTAATTTTTTAAAAGAGAGAGGTTAAGAGATGAAATAAAAATACAAAAATAAAGGATTTTAACTAAAAAATGTTTTTTTTTTAAATAATATTAAAATTTTTTTCAAATAATATTCCTAAAATAATATTCAAATAAATATTACGTTAGTAAATAATTAAAGTGAATTTTTTAAAAGAAAAAGGCGTGCCGGAGAACGGCTAGGTTCAAACCACTATCGTCAGAACAGAAGCTCACCGCGATAGCACCACTCTGAGGATCGTTGAAGACTTCGGCACAAAAAGCGGTAGAGGACAGTAGCGGTAACAATGGAGATTGTTAGGATTAAGCCCCTAATTTTATTTCTACTGATCAGATATACGTAATATATAGCCTATGTCCATCTGGAATAATGTACCTTTCAAACAGTGGAAGAATTTTTCAAATATGTGCAGTAGTTCTGGAGATTACCCTCCACGTACAAAGTCGCTCTCTCTTTAGATATAAGTATAGATGATCAGATATACGTAATATATAGCCTATGTCCATCTGGAATAATGTACCTTTCAAACAGTGAAAGATTTTTCAAATAGGTGCAGTGCTTCTGGAGATTACCCTCCACGTACAAAATCACTCTCTCTTTATATATAAGTATAGATACTAAATCAAAATGTTATCATAAAGAAGCATGGGCCAAGTCTCTAATAAAAAATTATAGCATCTCCCGCAGGAAAAGAGCCAAAATGGCTCGCCCTGGGGAGAGTTCACTAAAAACGACATATAGTTTTTAAAAAAAATCACAAGTCTGAACTTTTTCTTTCAAATCTGGACAGAACAAACAAAATGAGAGCTTAGGTTGCTATACAAATAACGCTCGCCAAGTAGTAACAAAAAAATATTAATTCTACATGTGCACAACCTTAGAGAAAAAAAGAACCATACGCGATAAATACCGCCAAACTGGAGGCCCTAAACTCGCCAAGGCTTGCCATTGGCTCAAGTTACTCTTGCGTCAACCGCTCGCAAATTTCCAAGAACCTGCACGGACAGTATCCCTGCTTTCATCCCGAGAAACGGCTAACTTTTGTTCACATAATTGCTCGAGGGAAGAGGTTGGAAAAATAAGGGAAGGTCCTAGCCTCCTCATCATGCAGGAAGAGGTAATTGGAAAAATGGGAGCACTCAAAAAGAAGACGCCGAGCAATTAAGTTTAAATTGCTGTCGTAAAAATACTGCACCACACTGAATCTACTAAAAGAAATCAGATAAGTGCAGTGTTCCCCAACAGCCATAGGGCAACAGATGTGTACGGACCACACATGTACAAAAACTCACAAACGGAGAAACCCAATTAAAAACAAAAGAAAGAGGCTGCCTTAACGGTCACACCAAGCGTGGGAACAGATAACCAAATGTCCATCAGGGACCAGATAAAAATTAAGAAAATACAAGTTAAAGGAATACAACTTAGGCAAGACATTACCGAAGTTAAATAATTAAAAGATTAAAATTAATTACGGAAAAAAACTGTAACGAGAAAGCATCGTTACAGTGGGAGATATGCGTGGCAGATAAACCAGTGCAAGGGTTTCCCAATGGCTTCCCCAGAAAGGCGAATATATCCGAATATATTTTATAGCCAGCATTAACGACTATTCCATCTCACCCTATTACTACTAGTTGATGATTGTCAATATTCTTATTCTACATGAATTGCAGCATCATTTAAGAAATACTCAAAGCTGATGATGAAGTCAGTGCTATGTCTCCAAGGTACTTGCTTCCAGGTTCCTTAATCATTGTAACGTGTTCTTCCAGGACTGTTTTTTTTTGTACATCTTTCCCCCTACGCTCTCTTGCATTAGAGTTTTGTTCTTCCTTCCGTCAAAATAAAGTCCCTTCAGTGGTTCCAGCTGTCTTTTATTTTTTTGCTGATATTCTTTCTGAATATTTTCCCCTCTCTCTTCTTATTTTATGTCTATCAATTACATTTAAAGTGTGTGTTTCGGTAATCATCCCCAAATCTTCCAAAACAGCGCTTGCAATGATGGCTCCAGCCCGATCTGAAACTCCGGTTCTGTCAGAAGCTATAGCTACTGCTGGGTATCGGCTTGATCGTAACTTCTTTTTCCCTTCAGATTGAGTCATCCTGGATGTGTATGGGGAAGGCTTCAAGTAATCTGTGTCACTATCGGAGTTATGTGGATCCACGTCAGAATCTGGATCAGGAAATATGAGCCTAGATGGAGTAACAGATGGCGAAACATTTATTTTAAGACTTACTGCTTCTGTCTCTTTCTGATTCCTATCGGCTCGTTTCATCAGCTTTCAGTTTAAGTCAACTGCGCCTATGGGCATTTGCCTCAGTGCTCGTTGGTCTATAAGAAAAGTTCTTTCCATTTCAGGAATCCTTTTAGGATTTTGGCAAGAACATTTGTTAAAAGAAACACACTTACATGAAGAAATGTCGAACAATTTCCGTGAGTCTTTCACGAAGGTTTTAAGCTTCTGCCTTTCTGTATTAAGTTTCGCTGCTGCCTTTCAGGTCAGCTGCTGCCTTTCTGTATTAAGTTTCGAATTACCTCTGTATTTTATTTAAGAACAAAATGACGAGTTGCATACAGAACAATGGAAATACACATTTTTAACTGTATGGTAAAAATCTGTTAAAAATCACGGCCGAAATGGAAACTGAAGATATTTTTTGTTTTTCCCAAAACTTTGCATACGTGACCTACCCACCAGTACCCAACTTTTCCACCCTAGGGCAAAAACGAAATCGAAAACTTTTTTTTTACGCTCAGCCCTAGTAACCATGTATGCGTGAAAGGAAGAAACCAGTGTCCCTTAGCATAAGCTATTGACGTGTGAAGGCTGTAGCACGTATCCTCGAATCATATCTGCTGGCAGATGTATTTCGTTTATTTTCTGGGCTCATTACTACTTTCTTTTCATATTCAATCTGTGTAATTATTACCTATATACATACATACATACATTGTTTGCCAAATGGAGGAATTGTAAATGAAGACATTCGCCCATAACACAGGACAATCGTAGGGTGCTTTCAATGGGGCCACCGTATATTTCAACCCCTCCTCCTGGTGCCACCTGAATTTGGATCGAGCACCCCCACCGGAGATATATATATATATATATATATATATATATATATATATATATATATATATAATGTTACAAATTTTACGAGTCTATGGTAATCTCGCTAAATATGAGAGTTATCGCCAAATTGGCGATGGATCTGGTGACGTATTTTGGTCGCCAAATTTAGCGATATGGCTCCAAATGGTCGCCAATCTTCTAGACCTTTCTGGAATCTTATAGTGATATCTAGCTGGTTGATAGAGGGCATTTTGGAAGTCTATAAATATACCTGAGATCGGCATTGGAACTCAGTGAGTGTTTTTTTCAGCTGAGATTTGAATGTATTGAAAGTGCGTTAGACTTCTATTGTATTGAAGACTCTGTTATCCTGACTTGTGTTTTTAGAGTTTTCTGCTGTATAGTAGAGTGTTGTTACGTGTTTTCTATTTCAATTTGTGTATGCAGCTGAAGAGGTTACAGAATAATAAATTTTATTTCGTGTGCACTTTCTGAAGAGATTTTATTCAGTACTATCGAACCCAGGAAAATGGAATATATATATATATATGTTATCTTTTATTTAATCTATGTTGATATGCATCAAAATATGTTGAACTCGTACGGATTTTTAAGTCCTAATGTGTATTTGTGAATTCTAAAACGAAAGATTCATATTCATGATGGCAAGTTGGATAAATTTTAAACCGAATTTACTCTTTGCAGACACTAATGAGACAATGGACAATAGAAAAAACAGGTTTTTTTTCGGTACACGCCCACAATTGCGTAAAAACCCATTTCAATTAATCGCATTTTCCCTGTTATTGTCGGACACGTGTTGATGTTATGCCACAGTCTCCCATTCTTCATCTGGTTTTGACAACTTCCTCGTAATGCAAAATTCATGAAAGAAATTTTGAAATTTTTTGGAAATGCAAAATCACATTTTATTAGCTGAAATAGGTGGATTTTGTTTTGTTTTGTTCGTTTAATTGTTTGTTTTCAGCTAGAGGAATCTTTCCAATAACGGACGGTAGAAGGGTTTTTTCGTCTAGAGATATTATCATGACAGGCAGATACTTTTAACCCGTCAGGACGCGCGCAGACAACACTGACGCGAGAACGCGCGTTGGGTGGAAGAGGCCCGGTCAATCAATTTTGCACTTTTAATTAGGTTTTAAACATTATGAATGAAAATGAATAGAAATAATAAAATTTTAGACAAGAATTTCAGAAAAAAATATATTGACTTCTCATTTAAGAGCATAATTTACATACAGAATAAAAGAATATACGTTATAAAAGAAGTCCGAATATAAAAGAATATCCGTTGCAGACATTTTTTTCACATTTGGCACAAGTAATTTTTGATTTTCTATCTTTGATTTCAGCCAGAGTAGTTTTTTTAGCATCGCGATCTCTTTGAAAATTACTGGCTAAGCTATCATCGTAGATACTCGTGCAATTTACAACGTTGCGCAAAATTGTATCATCAACTAAAATCTGCCAGGAATCTAGTAGAGGAGACAGATTTTTGGCTATATGAACATTTCCTGGAAGCTTAGTGATAATATTGCAAGATGGGGCTCTAACATTTTGTCGGAATTTTTGCTTATTCCATTTTGTGAGCCCACCTTTACGAATGAAATATTCTTGGGGGGAATCGTCTTCATCACTGGAATCAGTTCCTTCTTCAGATGACGATTGATGGTCACTATGTTGAACATTGTTATCTATTTCTTCAGATTCTTTATCAAAAGACTCCTCATCCATTGAAACTTCGGCCAATATAGCCCGTAAGCGCTTTGTCTCTTCCTCGAAACTCAAATATACCGACATGGCAGTAAATAAATCCTCTATAGTGTTGCGACGAACCTATAACACCAGCACGCGCGCCGGGCCTGAGAGGACCGATGAACCAGTTTTCGACCGGAAGAGGGGTAGAAAAATGTTTGAAATTCCAGAACCTGAAAGAATGGGACTTAAGGGGCAGCTACACAAGGAATTGCTCATTTCTGAAAAACAGGGGTGTTTTTATGGTCATTCCATTTTGCGATCGGGCCTTAGAGGCCCGACGCGCGTTCTCACGGGTTAAAGATTCGTCGTTTTTACAGGGATAATTGGTAGGATGTAAGCGCTGCTGTCAACTTTTGCGACACAGACGCTATTTAAATAGGGACGTACAGTTTAACGCTGATTCCGATGGACTACCAACAACCATGCTAATATTAAGACACGGACACTTAAATTCTGGACCGACCTACAGCGCCCTACAGATCGCCCGAATGGTGTTTTCAGGGAATCATATGTATTAAACTACCTGAAATACACGTGCTTCGCTACGGAGTACATTCAATTTAAATTCAAAGGTCAATGTATGCAATTTATGCCAAATATATATACACTCTGTCACAAAAAATATATGCACCCAGAAGAAATCGAGCTACTATCAAGAAACTTGGCAGGAATGTAGTCTGGTAAGACATATGAAAACGATTAAAATTTCGACGCCGATGAGACAAGGGTAAGCGCGTTATGCGCATATGAGATGCGCAGCTGGGAGAGTTTAAAAGCATGATTGATCGTGCCATAAGATTTTTTAAACAAATCTGTCGACTTCGAAGGACGGTGTTGTGAATAGAGATGCCTCTTAGACGTAACTGGAGACAGAACGAAAAATTGTAGGACTTTTAGAGGGGGCGTATAGTAGGCCTCGGCGAAGCAGGTTGGTCGAACAGGCGTATCGACCGCTACCTCAGTCGGAGCGATATGGTAGTTGTTCGGTGTGAGCAACAATGGATCACGGAAGGGATAGTCTACTGTCGCAGAGGGTCAGGGCGTCCCAGGAACGGGAATGCGCACGAGGATCGTGCAATAATAAGAGCGGCCACGTCCGCACCAACAAAGTCGCTAGAATTTTTGCCGACCTCGGGCAAGCTGGAGTGTGACCGACTGGAGGCGTGTGATCTTCAGCGATGAATCCCTATTCAGTATCAATGCTGATGACCAGCGTATACGCGTGTGGAGTAGGCCAGGCCACCGGTCTCATCCGGCATTCGTTGTCGAGAGACATAGGGCGATTACACAAGGTGTGACAGTGTGGGGAACAATTTGTTGGGACACGCGATCACCTCTAGTCGTCCTTCAACACACTTTGACGGCACGCAGTTACGTGGATGAGATTTTAACTCTAGTCGTACTGCCTATGCTGTCAAGTTGCCCAGGTGCCATTTATCAGCAAGACAACGCTTGTCCACATACTGCACGACTCTCCCCACAAATTCTTCAAGGATATGACGCACCCCCATGGCCTGTCAGGTCGCCAGACATCTCGCCAATAGAGCACGTCAGGGACGTGCTTGGAAGGCAACTGCAGCCTTCATGGAATACTGGTGAATGAATTGCCCAGTTGCAAAGATTATGGCATGATCTTCCGCAGGAGCTCATGGATGACCTCATTGATTCGATGCCACGCCGTGTTTCAGCTTGTATAGCTGACAGAGGTGTATTTACTACTTACTGATTCGTAACCTTTTTCATGCCATATCTTCTTAATAAAACTGTCTGTTCTTCTGAAATTACAATCATTTGCTTATCTCCTCATACACTACATACATGTTAAGTTTCATGATAGTAACTTGTTTCCTTCTGGATGCAAATTATTTTTTGTGACAGAGTGTATATATATATATATATATATATATATATATATATATATATATATATATATATATATATATATACATATATATACAGAAGGTAGTTCGCACTTTATGGAAACGATTTTTATAGTTAAGTTTTATATATAAATGCTGTATTTTTCGCGACGATTGACTTCTATCTGATAGCCATGGTTATAGACAATAGCTCTAGCTCGAATTTTCCATAAAAGTAAACCTTTCCTTAGTACTGTCATGTCAATTTTACTCCATTCCTCTTGGACCGTTTTCCAAAGTCCGTTCAGTGTTCTTGGATGCCGTTTTCCTAAGAATCCTTTTTAATAAACCGAACGCGCAAATGTCCATTGGAGAAGCGTCAGGTGATTTTACAGGTATTTCATTATTTCATTAAATGGGTTACACTTTATTCCTATTTCTGATTTTTTCTTTGCTAAATAATCGACAGTTCATTTAGACGTGTGACTAGAGGCTTCGTCCGTATGAAGCACAACTTTATCAATGTCCTTTCCATATAAGGCTAGAATTTGTTCTTCAAAAATTGGTTCTAAAATATTCTGCTGATAGTAGAGTGAATTAATTTTGGCTTTACTTGAGATTTTATTTTTAATTTGATGTTATAACAAAATCCTGCAACTGTCATGTATCTCTTTGGGAACTTTTCTGTACTCTGACGAAGCCATTTCGCAGGTCATTCCCGTCAGTCGAGCAATAGAAAATTGATCTTTTTTTTCTTTACAGTCACTTACATACACTCATCGAGTGTAACCCCAAATTTCCCTTTTTCAGCAGCTAGGTGTTTTTCATATAATTTTCTACAATTTGTTTTTCTTTCAGCAATATGCTTCGGCAAAAGCAGATGAACTTTAGGTTAAACAGATTATTTAACTTTGATAAGATTTATCAAATCTTTCTGAAGGACTTACAGTGCCAGAAGATATTCTTAGTTTCTATGCAATGGATTTTTGAGTCTGAGGATTTACTTTTAGGATTAGAGATTTCACTTTCTTGATAGTTACCTGCGTTCGAATAGTCTTATTATGAGGTTTCAAGGTCATGTTTTCATTTTTACTTTCAGTGAATCGTTTTCTCCTTTCAAATTTAATATATTATAAATACATTTATATGAAATGTCATAACCGTAATTTTTATACCACTGTATAATTTGTTGATACGAATATGTCTCCTCGGAAAGCGCATTTGCGTCATCTTCGAGTGATCTATAAACTTTAGGAGCCATTTTTTAAAAAAATCTTTTCTACAATCCAATCAAAACAAACCAGTAACAGACGATTATTCTGAAGTTGCCAAATTTTCATCTCAAAATGCAAACGACATAAGTAAATTACAAGATCGTTCCCATAAAGTTCGAACGGCCTTCTTTATATATATATATATATATATATATATATATATATAAATAATAAATACAACGGTCAATGTATGCAGTTAATTTTTATTTTTAATATCCATAAAACATACTAATTTGAACTAAATTCTCAAAAATCCTCCATCTCAATTAAATTTTATCTTTTACTATATTTTAATATTTCTTTTGTCAACTTATTTCGTTGTTATGCACGTGACGCAAAATGAATTTAAGTATCACAACAAGAAAAGAAACCACGTGATCAGCATTTAATAAATTCAATTCTAAAAATTAATCTTTGAAAATTTAACAAAAGGTAAAGATTCGTAAAAGATTTCATTTTAAAAGATTTTTTATGTTCTTTCTCATATAAATTTTATAACCCTCCGATTATTATTTCAAAAACAAACTTTGAAGAACGCTACAAAAACAACTTAAAAATTTAATTTTAAAAAAATCTAAGACGAATTTTTCAAAAATCTATCTTAGTGCACCTCTACTCTATAAGAAGAATCGACATGCACAAAATATCAGCCCTTTAGATCCAGCGGTTTGGTCTGTACGTTATCTGTCAGTCAGTCAGTTACGGAACTGTTTTATCTATATAGTATATAAAACAGTTCCGTAACTGACTGACTAAGTGATTGACTGAATGACATACAACAAATAGACCAAACCGCTGGACCTAAAGAGCTGAAATTTTGCATGACAATTCTTTTTATAGTGTAGGGGTGCACTAAGAAAGAATTAAAAAAAATTCTTTTTAGATTTTTTTAAATTAAATTAAGCTGTTTTAGTAACTTTTTTTAAGTTTGCAATTAAAATAGTAATTTGAGGATTATAAAATATATATCACGAGAAAGATCATAGAAATTTCTTTAAAATGAAATCTTTTTCGAACCTTTACCTTGATTTTCTGATTTCTGGTGAATTTTTAAAGATTAATTTTTAGATTCTAATTTATTAAATGCTGATCACGTGATTTCTTTTTCTGGTACTTTAAATTAATTTATCGTCAAGTGCATCACAATGAAATATACGAATTCTTTTATCTTGCTAATTCGGTAGTCGATTGGACATTATCCACAAACATATTAAAATACAGTAAAAGATAATTTCCTCAAACTGTACTACATTAACTGTACTATATTCTTTAGTATGTTCTATTAGATTTAATTTGAATATTTCCTTCTGCATTATTTTGTCTATAAAATATCCCTTACAATTTTTTTATAAATATATATATTTTTTTTCATCAATTGCATATATTGATCGTTGTATTTATTATAAAAATATTTATACATATTTTTGGCATTAATTGCATACATTGACCTTCGTATTTAATTTGAATCTACTCCGTAGCGAAGTACGGGTTTTCAGCTGAGAAATTTATTAAGAATATCTGCGAGAAGAGGAATTTTTAAACTATGAATATTATAGGAAATGATTCTCCATAAAACATATCGAGAAGTTCCACCAAAAAAAAAGTCGGAAACCACTGCTCTAGTGAAAGACCCCTCACGGGAATAGTCACTACACCAATACCTCAGCCGATTGTTTTGCTTTCCGTTACAAAAATAAACTAACCACCAAGAATGAAACAGATGCCTTTGACCCTGTGATCTGTCCTCTTGTGAAAGGTTTATTTCTCAGAGATAGACAAGAGTTTTTAACATACCTATCCAACCTCTTCAACCTTCCTATCAAGAATGCTGAGGCCTCGTACATACGATACGGTTTCGGTTTTATAATCGTTTCGGTGTCAACCGAAAGCTGTGTTCACACGATTCGGTTTTTATTTAACCGCATACGGTTTTCCCGTCGGCACAGAATCCCCGTCGGCACCTTTGCAATCATTGCAGTGTAATTCACTTTGCAGGATGGACGTAAACACCTTTCTTGTAATGTGCTGGTATCACCGTCGTCGAAGCAACATTAAAAAAATTTATAGAACATATTGAGTACATCCTATTTTGAGGGACAGATATTGTCTGGGATCTTTTCAAACGCTTATTGAATTAAGAAGAGATTAATCGAAATTTTTCATCTACTTCCGAATGACGATACATACATTTATTAAGTTAAAACTTTGAATTTTTTGTAATGGTTAACCATGTAATTTGCAAAGAAAATCACATCATAAAACTTCTCATAATGTTTTTAAAAAATTTAAAATTTTAAAATTTAAAAAAATGTGGAGTAATTTAAAATCGTTATAACTTGAAATATTGTCTGTCGAATTTCAAATTTTTTTCATTTAATTGAACAGAAATATATGTTTTAATTTCGATTCAGCGTTTTTTAAAATATTAATTTTTAAAAGAATTAAAAATATTTAGAGAATTTAAAAAAAAAATTATGTAACTTATTTTTAAAAAATCTTATTTTTAATAAATCCTATTTTCAAAAGTAAATATATTTTTAAAATTTTTTGAATCAAAATTAAAGTAAAATAAAAGACATGTTCCAAGTATGAACCATTTATCTTTAACGGTTCTTGACTTATAAGAATTTAAAGATGTGAAATGGTGAAAAATCCCATCATGCCGAAAACGTATTTACAGGTTTAAACAAAGATTGGCTGCTATTAGAATGGTGCAAATAATAATCTATATATATAAAACAGTTCCGTAACTGACTCATTCATTCATTCACTGACTGACTGACATACAACGCACAGACCAAACCGCTGGACCTAAAGGGCTGAAATTTTGCATGGCGATTCTTCTAATAGTGTAGGGGTGCACTAAGAAAGATTTTTCAAAAATTCTTCTTAGATTTTTTTTAATTAAATTTTTAAGCTGTTTTTTAAACTTTTTTTACGTTTGCATTTAAAATGATACATTGAGGGTTATAAAATTTATATCACGAGAAAGATCATAAAAATTCCTTTAAAATGAGATCTTTTTCGAATCTTTACCTCCATTTTCTGATTTTTGGTGAATTTTTAAAGATTAATTTTTAGAATTTAATTTATTAAATGTTGATCACGTGATTTCTTTTTCTGATAATTTAAATAAATTATCGGCACGTGCATAACAACTAAATAACACAAAAAATTATTTTTTTTCCTTGCTAATGCGGCAGACGATTGGACATCATCCAAAAAAATATTAAAATACAGTAAAAGAAATGTTCTAAAAACTGTACTATATTAACTGTACTATATTCTTTAGTATTCTTTATATTAGATTTAATTTTAATATTTTCTTCTACATTATTTTGTCTATAAAATTATCCTTTACGATTTTCTTATAAATATACATATATATATATTTTACATCAATTGTATACATTGATCGTCGTATTTATCATATAATATATATTTATATTTGGCATGAATTGCATATATTGACCGTTGTATTTAATTTGAATGTACTCCGTAGCGAAGTACGGGTTTTCAGCTAGTAATAATAATAATAATAATAATAATAATATCTTCTGTTCTAATTAAGATATAAACATGATTTAAACGTCGTTTAAAGCGTCATTTAAACTAAAACATTCTTCTGTTTTGTCCCAAGTGGTCAGTGTTTCTTCAACCAAAGAAATTAAATTTTCTGTTTCGACTTTCTCCATTTTGTAAAAAAAAAAAAAAAAAAAAAAAAAAAAAAAAAAAAAAAAGAAAAACAACTAAAAAACTCACTTCAAAGAATTACTTCAGTAGCTAGATCGGCACTGGTGTACGTTTCCTTCAAAATAACCGAATCGTGTGTACTTCCCCTCTCAAATCTATATACCAATATCCCTCTATATACCAATGGCACCCGAAACGGCCTAGCGTCGGTTTCGTCTATCCGGTTTCGTAAGACAAAAATCGAACATCTGCGTGCTATTATATTTACAACTGCGTAAAATTAAATGATTTCGAGAGGTGGATGAGATTCCCTCCTAGTCTAGTATCAATCGGCGTAGTTTGTAAGGGAGGTTGGAAGACCAACAACATAACCTGGTGGTGTAAGCCCTTAAGTCTAGAAAGCCGATTTTGTTTAGAGTACAGTACCGATTATTGTTTTCCAAGTGTATGAACAATGATGTTCTTTCGTTTGGATACTTCATTATGGGATTGATCAAAATGTGATCTAAAGCTCCTATGAGGATATTGTAAAGAAACATTCATAACATACGAACAAAGGAATACGCAGTGGGAGCTTGCAACGGTGACTTGCATGTACAAAGACCTCAGAGATATAAAAAGGATATAAAGTCTATAATGCAAAACTCACCACTAATGTCATCATTTGATCCTTTACCCCAAGATAAAAAATTTAAAAAATACTCTGCAATAACTTCTTAGAGCCTATTAAGCTTGTTTTTTACCAGCCTATTATGTTACTTAAAGACCAACATTGTCCTTTTCGTGACGTCATTTCTTTAAGAAACTAGAAAAATACACATAAAAATTAGGGCAATACTATTAAAGAAAACGTAATCACAAATTCACTTTTAAATCTAAAATTTCATCACTGTTTATTCCTTATCTCTCTTATCCACGAGTATATTAAAAGAACAATACCGTTATTGCAACCAACGCATACTTTATCTATGACTAGGTAGTATAAATAGGTAGTATAAAAATATATCATTTTTTGAATTTTTGACTTTGTAAAACAAGTGTAAATAAAAAGTTTATAAGCTTGAGCGAGTTTAAATTGGAGGAGTATTTTTGGAAGTTTAGTAAAAAAAAAATTGAGGGACGATCAAACTAACAAGTAAACACTGATTTAAAATGTCGGTAATTTTACGTGTCCTTTAAAAAACAACCTCGTTTCAAACCGACCTCGCTGTGATTTTGGACGGAAACTTAATCTAGATTTTATATATATATATATACCCCAGAAGCCACCGCCAGCCGTAAATACCCGTACACTGCTGGACATTAAAATTGCAACGCCTGGAAGGAAAGCAAATGACAAAACTTTACTTATTGTACGTATACAGCATAGTAGGAAGAATAGATGATGAAATTTGCAGGCAGTTTGGGGATAAGCAGGGTCCGAAATTAGTACACACAGCTGCCGACTCTGACAACCAAACAGCGCTTTAATCATGTTAGGCTTCCAGTCAAACTGGGCTTGGGTGACCCATACGGACAAGTCATTCCCTGCTGCATCAAGTCTATACCACACTTCATCATTATAGTGGCTGGAGAGCGGTGGCGGCCCAGTATCTCAGCAACCCATGACCAGATGTTTTCAATGGTGAGAGATCTGGAGAACCTGTTGGTCAGGGCAACAGTCTAACACTTTCTGTGTCGAGATAGGTCAACACACGACGGACAACATGCAGTCTTGATTTATCTTGTTGAAAGATGATGTCTCCGAAGACTCAAAGATAAGGCACAAACGCAGTCCTTGTGATCTGAGAAATGAAATGCTGGTTGTTAAGATTACCGATGACGCGAACAAAAGGTGTTTGCGTCGTGCATTCAATGGGTTCCCATACCATCACATCAGGTGCAAGGCCCGTATGACGATATCGAATGAAAGCAGGCGTTCTCGTCGGTGCCTTTAGAGACGGATACGTCCATCATGATGCTGCACGCACAACTGGGACTTGTCTGGAAAAACGACGTGGTGCCAATCGTGTATACAGTTTTGTCGTTGCGCGCATCACTGTCGCCGTGCGTCTCTATGTTGCAGTGTCAAGGGAAGTGGGAACATATGTTGCCGTGCAGACATTCCTTGCCGCTCGAGACTTCGTTGCACTGACCGTGCGAATACTTGTCGTGCTGCAAACAAGACCAATTCTTGACTAAAGGTCCGTGATGTGGCTGTACGTTCCCGCAAAACCGACCTGACAACATATCTGTCCTCTCGGGCGTTAGTTGCAGGTGGCCGTCGAGATCCTAATTTGCGTTCACTATGACCCTCCTGCACCCATCAATTCCGTATATGTATTACAGTCGTTAGGTTCCGACCAATGCCAGTAGCAATATCGCGGAACTATAAACCTCACTCTCGATAGGCCCTAATCCTTCCGCCATGGAATTCCGACAGGTGCTAGTAGTCGTTTCTCCTTCTTATACAGGGTATGTATAACAGGATCTTCTAACAAACAACCAACAATCAAATGTGATATCCGAAACCCGCTGCGTAACTTTCGTTATATACAGAGTTTGAAATACTTTTTATTCCTCCTGCGTCGTTCGATTGCGCTTAAATGCTAATCCCAGCATCTTCTTCCTTTCATACAAATTTGACGTTTGCAATCATCCCTCCTTCATGGTGTTGCAATTTTAATGACCAGCAGTGTATGTATGTATATAAGAGCAACGTAGAGATGAGACATCACTACCTCCAACAAGCGAGAAGCACAAAAGTGTCTATGCCTTATCCGGGATTCGATCCAGTGCCCACTTTGTGAAATCTCGAGATGCTAACTTTTGTATGATGCCTGATACACTATCTACTAATAAGTATCTGGACTCCTGTGATAGAAAAGAACGACACTTTTTATTCATATTCAACAGTTGGTAGAGCCTCCATAAGAGGCAATTACAGCCTCAACCCTCCGGAGCATGCTTACCACAAGTTATTCTTGTATGACGGATAGTGGTATTTTCTTACACTCGGCTTGGAGAAGACATGTAAGTTCCTTCACCGATTTTGGACAGTTGTTGCAACCCTTAATTCGGCGATCCAAATCGTCCCAAAGGTTTCCGATAGGGTTCAGGTCTGGGCTCTGGGCAGACCAGTCCATTCGGTTAACACCATTCTTTAACCATACCAATCCATGGTGGACCTCGCAACATGACAGCTGGCATTGTCGTCCTGGAAGTAACATGGGTCCTACCACTAAAACTGCCACAACGTAGGAAGCACACTGTCATCCAAAATAGTTCAGTAGGCGTCGGCGTTGAGCTTACTATAGATGGGAACCAAGGGTCCCAGTCCATACCAGGAGAAACATCCCCAGACCATAATTCCTCCTCCGTCCAACTTTGCTGTGGGCACAATGCAGTCTGTCAGAAGGCGTTTTCCAGGTAGAAGCCAGATCCAGACCCTGACATCCGAATGGTAGAGGGTGTGATTTGTCACTCAAGATAACCTGTTTCCACTGATCTACGGTCCACTTTCGATGTGCTTTGCACCATATAAACCTAGCAGCGCAGTTGGACTTTGTGACCGAAGGTTTATGGGCGGCAGCACGACCATGAAAACCTAGCAGATGTTCTTCCTTACGGATGGTATTCATCAAAACAACACTCCCGTATGCCTGTTGAAACTCCTGGTGTATGCGAGACATCGGTTGGGTGCGGTTCTTCAGGATTTCTCTGGACAGCAACCGTCGGTCTGTATCGCCCAGTTTCATGGGTCTGCAAAATCGGGGCACGTTCCGACAATCACCGCTCACCTTCCACTTCTGAATCACAAAGGCCACTGTCGATTTAGCGTATTTCAGCTCGCTAGCTATGTCCTTTAATGGTCGTCCATTTCTGTGATACCCGACGTTTACACCTTTCTCGAAATCAGATAACTCTGCACTTCGTGGCATGTGGCATGCGACTAATGTCAGTGTTGTTTCCTACATGATATTTAACGGCGGATGGCTTGACGTATATCAGGACCGCAGATATCGTCATTTGCACGGATGTACAAATACTTATTGGTAGATAGTGTATGTGAGATTTATAGATTTAGTGGACTGTAAATGATTTTAAAAGATTTATTTGACTTAAAACAAAATAATTACAATACTTGCACATTTAATAGAATACACTTGCGATTAATAGAATATAAGGAATGGATCAACGCTGGGAAAATGAAAACCCAAATAGCTTAAAGAATTGAATCATGAATTGACTTACATAAAGGAATAGCTTCCCAGACGTCCTCCAAATCTTTCACTTAACGTAAATTGCATCAAAAGAGAATAAGCAAGCAGAAGCCCTGCTCGCATCACTTACATAAGAATGTTTTGTCAACAACAACAGTTCATGTTTTCACACATCGTTTTCAAAAAAGAAATTCATGGATCAGTGCTGCCATCTATGAATGCGGGCTGCTACTACAGGACGGAACATCCTCCGGGGCGGGCAGTAGCACAGTGACTTTAGAAACTGGCCTCTTGACATCACCAGAAGCAGTTTTGATGGAAACAACTCTTACACAGCCATCTGCTCCTGGGAAACACTGAATCACACGTCCAAGAAGCCACTTTAAAGGAGGAAGTTGTGGCTCATGCATTGCCACCAAATCTCCAATCTGAAGATTCTGACGTTGGAGGCCTTTGGTCTTTGCTGGAGTTTAATTAAGTAATCCCGAGACCATCGGTCCCAGAATTCAATTCGCATTTTTTGTAAAAGTTTCCATCTGTCACTTAAACTGATGGTGCAATTTGAAGTTTCAGGAATGTCCAACAATGGACTACCGATTATGAAATGCCCTGGTGTAAGAGCACTTAACTCCGAAGGGTCAGAATACATAGGCACTAATGGTCGAGAGTTCAAACACGACTCAATTTGACAAAGAAAGGTTGACAGTTCTTCGAAATTGAGAACTGCAGATTTACTGGCTTTCACTAGTAAGTGTTTAGCGCTTTTCACAGCTGATTCCCAGATGCCTCCGAAGTTTGGTGAATATGGTGGGATAAAATGCCAATTTATCTCATGAAAGGATGTAAAATGCATTACTTCTTCGGATTTCAATTTGCAGAACAAAGTTTTCAGCTCATTGGAAAGTCCAACAAAGTTCTTTCCGTTGTCGGAATAAATATCCGAGGGTAAGCCTCTACGGCTGATGAAACGCTTCAAGCACGCGAGTAGAGCTTGAGTTGAAAGATCGGATACAGCCTCTAAGTGCACAGCTTTAGTACACATGCAGATGATAACACATATGTATGATTTCATTTTGGCTTTACTTCTGGTGAGATTTGGTTTGGTTGTGACTGGTCCACAGAAATCAATTCCTATTTTCTGAAAGCAACGTGATGGATTGATTCTTTCAGATGGTAAATCGGCCATAATCTGCTGGCAGGATGCAGCACGCAATTTTTTACAAAGAATACATCGGTGAATCACTTGCCTCACCTTGGATCGTCCGCTCGTAAACCAAAATTTTTGACGTATGAGAGCTAACGTTAACTGTGGACCTGCATGAAAATGCTTCTGATGGTAATACTCAATGATCAAATCCGTAATTAGGTTTTCCTTGGGTAGCAATATTGGATATTTTTGATCATGAGTCAGATTTTGCTGTCTGAACAGTCTTCCGCCTACTCTAAGGATGTTTGATTCGTCGAGAAAAACATTAAGAGTCAATAGCTTGCTTGAAGTAGGCAATGGTGATTTCTGTTGGAGTAATTTAATCTCGTTTGAAAGTTCCTTCATCTGCAACAGTCTAACTATGAGCAGGAGAGAAGACTTGATTTCATTGGCAGTCAAGTGTTCAGTGAGTCGTTCATTAGGGTGTCTACAGTTGTGCATGAATTTTTAGCAATAGGCGATGACATTTATCAATTTGGTGTATGATGAGAACTTAAGCAGAAATTCAGGGATCTCTTTCTCTACCGCGGTATGGACCAACACCTCTTCGGCTCCATCAGAGAATGAATCTTGACTAAAGGGGGGATAAGAAGAATTATCCCACAATCTGGACGGGCCAGACCACCAAAGATCATGATGAAGCAATTTTTCAGGAAGGATTCCTCTGGAAGCGCAATCTGCCGGATTCCACTTTCCTGTAATGTGGTGCCACTGAGCCTTTGGAACTAGAGATTTGATTTTGTGCACGCGATTGGATACGAATTGGTTACCCTTCAGTGGTGGCGAATGAATCCAACATAAGGCAATTTGAGAATCTAACCAAACATGGACATCTTCAAGGTTAATCGGTAGAGAATATATCACTGTCAAGGTAAGCTGTGATAACAATAATGCTGCTGAAAGTTCAAGCCTAGGCAAAGTGACCATAGATAATGGAGCCACCTTTGTCTTTGCAGCTAAGAGATGAGAGGTATTACCAAAAGGACTTAGTTTTACCAGATAGAGGACTGCTGCATATGCCTTCAGCGATGCATCAGAAAATCCATGCAACTGAATTTGAGTAGTTGCGCTTTCATCCATACTTATAAACCTCGGAATTCTAATGGCTTTCAGACAATCAATTTGATTAAGAAAACTTCCATACCTTCAAAATTTCTGGAGGTATTTCATCTTCCCAAGACAACTTATCTTTCCAAAGTTCTTGCATTAAGATTTTGAGTATGACTGTAGATGGTGACAATAGACCTAACGGATCGAATGTTCTTGCAATGAACGAGAGCAAATCTCGCTTTGTTTTAACTTCGGTTGTTCTCGCTATGTGTAGCTGTATCGTGTCTTCAGAAGAATTCCATGTCAGACCTAATAATTTTACAACTTGTTCATTTTCAATTTTCCCGTTTGAATGGATGAGTCTTCTTTCTTCTGTTACATGTTCAATTGCTTCTGGACAGTTTGAAGCCCATTTTCTCAGTGTAAATCCGCCACTTTCCATAATCTGATTTATTTCGTAGACGAGTCTTGATGCCTCCTCGGGCGAAGAAGCGCCACACAAGAGATCATCCATGTAGAAGTTCTCCCTAATTATCTCAGAAATGCGGGGATTTTCTGTCTGGGAGTCTTCAGCGAGTTTATGGAGAGTTTTAATCGCCAAGTAAGGAGCACAAGCTGTCCCGTAGGTGACAGTGCGCAAACGATATGTGGAGATCGGTTGTTGCTCTTGAAATCTCCAAACTATTCTTTGGTAATCTCTGTGAGAAGCAGTTACCAGAATCTGGCGGAACATTTTCTGGACGTCTGCTGACAAGGCTATTCGATATGATCGAAAGTTTATGAGGATCTTGAATATCTCTGGGAGTAGCTTAGGACCGACCTCAAGGAAATCATTTAGGGAATTTCCACTTGAATCTTTACTGGATGCATCGAAAACAACACGAAGCTTTGTTGTTAGGCTTTCCTCTCTTAAAACACCGTGATGAGGTAGGAAAGCTTGATTTGGAACCTCTTCTTCATCTTCTGGGACGATTTCCATATGGTTTAGTGAGAGGTATTCTTTCACGAATTCACAGTACTTCGTTTTGAATTCTGGGTTCTTTCTGAATTTTGCTTCTAAATATTGGAAGCGCTTCAAAGCTTGAAATTTGGAATCGCCGAGAACCAGAATAGATTTGAATGGTAAGTTCACAACGTATCTTCCAGTACAGTCTCGCTTCACATTTTTTTGAAATTTGTCATTTACCGGATCAATGACTGATGATTCTGGAACTGATTCCATTTGCCAAAATTTTTGTAGTGAAGAATTGAGTTCGCTGTCGATTATAGAATGACAACTGAAAATCTCTTCCCTTACTGGTATTGAATAGATGGGGCCAGATAGCAACCATCCTAGCTTAGATTTCATAGCACAAGGCGTTCCCTTTGGACCAATGATTTTCTCACCAGAAATAATTTGGATGAATAAGTCTGCTCCAATCAAAACTTCAACAGGAGATGAGATGTGAAAGTTCGGATCAGCAAGGACAAGTCCCTCCAAATGAGGCCACTTAGTGACTTCCATCCGAAAATTGGGTAGGTTCATGGTAATGTTTTTGACGACCAGAGCATTCATCTCAAATGATTCGTCACAGGAGTGTGAATATATCGTCATATTAGTCTCTTTTAAGGATGTTTCGGCAACAGAATTAGTGATTCCTCGAATAATGTGATTTGTATTTCTCACTGTTAAATTAAGTCTTGTTGCTAATGTGGAAGAAATCATGCACCTCTGCGAGCCACTATGTATAAGTGCACGACAAGTAATTAAGTCCTGATTTGAAGATTTGATTTTGATCAATGCGGTGCTTAACAAGGTTGTCACTACTTTTATATGGTTAACAAGGCATGGACTTTCCACTTCATTTACCTGATTTGAATTATTAGCAGTTTCAATATTTTGAATAGGTTTTGGACGATGGAGAAGGGTGTGATGATTTTTATTACAATTTTCTGACTTACACCTAATAGTAATTAAGCATTTTGAGGCCAAATGATTACTTCTTAAACAATTAATGCAAAGCTTATTAGTTTTGACAAATTCCCATCGTTGATCCAATGACATCCCTAGGAAATCTGGACATCCCTAGGAAATCTGTACAATGCATGCGAGTTTTTACAAATGATGCAAACTGGTAGTTTCGAAGCTGACGCGGTATTACAAAAGGTGGTTTTTTTTTGAGGTTTGAAATCACCTTTACAAGTTGTTTCTACTTTGAAACATGAATCCTTTACATTTTGAAGACTTCTCGCGTGATTTTCCAAAAAGGCCGAAAATTCCGCAAAGGTTGGAAATTTTCCCTTTTCAGTTTTCAATTCCCACTGAGTACGCATATTGCTATCGAGCTTATTTTTAATTGCATAGATCAGAATCAAGTCTACCAATTCATTACATTTAAACCCCAATATATCAAGATTACGTATTGCTTCATTGCACGTGTCCAAGATTTCCAAAAGAGATTTACCATTACAAACCTTGGGGGATTTAATGTTAAAAATTTTACTCAATAGATTATTTGCCAAGAGTTTGTTATCATCATATCTAGATACTAAAGTTTCCCAAGCTTGTCTGTAGAAGTCCCCAGAAACAGGAAAACCCTTAATCAGTTTTGCTGCGTCCGACTTTACTGATGCAACTAAATACTGGAATTTCGAAAGTGAGGACAGATTTTTATTTGAATCAATTGTCGCAGAAAATATTTCCTTAAACGTAATCCAATCATCAAGGTTTACGCCAAAAATTGGAATTTCAAATTTTGGAAGGCGAATATTTTGCGCTTCATTCGAAACTGATTTATCAATGAACTCGGAAGCAGAATTTTCATTAGTACTTCTACTAATAAATCCCTCTATATCAGCACAAGCATTAATTACTTTCTCATTTGCATTTGTATATTCATTATAAAAGAGATCATTTTCATCGATTAATTCAAATATTAACTCTTCCAAAGATTCTATCAAATTACACAATTTTGTTTTTATTTCTTTCAAAATAAATGATTTACCCTCCTTGATTAAATCATCAACACGATTAACATATCTGTCAATTTCCTTGATAATGAAATGAAACCTCGTTTCAATCTTTGAATCTTTCTTACCCTTAGCCATATCGAAATCAGAAAATCAAAATGTCTCATATACAAAATTCCACGAATCGAAAATAGTACGTCAACAATTTTACGCTAATGCTAGAATGCCAAAAATGAAAAATGACAAATGCTAGAAATAAGAATTAAAACATTGCATTTACGTTTGCCTACCGGAAAAGAGTTGGCAAGTAGCCAAAACACTTGCGAGATCGCGGGAATCAACTTTATCCAAGATGGCGAGCGAAACTAAAACGAGCGAGTGAAACACATAATTAAAAGATTCTCTACTGTCACTCCGGGTCGATTAGGACCAAAACTATGTGAGATTTATAGATTTAGTGGACTGTAAATGATTTTAAAAGATTTATTTGACTTAAAACAAAATAATTACAATACTTGCACATTTAATAGAATACACTTGCGATTAATAGAATATAAGGAATGGATCAACGCTGGGAAAATGAAAACCCAAATAGCTTAAAGAATTGAATCATGAATTGACTTACATAAAGGAATAGCTTCCCAGACGTCCTCCAAACCTTTCACTTAACGTAAATTGCATCAAAAGAGAATAAGCAAGCAGAAGCCCTGCTCTCATCACGTACATAAGAATGTTTTGTCAACAACAACAGTTCATGTTTTCACACATCGTTTTCAAAAAAAAAATTCATGGATCAGTGCTGCCATCTATGAATGCGGGCTGCTACTACAGGACGGAACAGTGTATTATAAATATATCTAAGAAAATCGAATACATAGTAAATAGTTTAAATTCAGAGACTTGCATACTTCTTCTACAGAAAATAAAAATGTATTACACCAATGCAATAATCAGAAATAGATATTTCCTTCTCCAAATAAAAACACATATTTTTGTCCTCTCTTCGGCTACTTGGCAACATGATGCAATAATATCAATTTACTATTGATTTCTTGGTTCCAATGCCTCTTTTTACAGTAAACATGTTAAAAGAAAATCCCTGTACAACCACTGTTCATTTGAACAAAAAATAATGACTTTCATTTTTACAACAACATGCGACAATTTTATATCTTCGTATACTCGAAATTTCCCAAAAGATTAGGTGCTACCTAGGACAGGATAATAATACCTCTATCTTTGGAGCTTATCTCTTTTAAAAGCTGAAGGCCATATCGCGACAGAGTTCCAGATTCTTATCACCTGTTTGTTTTTTGGTCTCATTAAATATTCTACTCTTACACTGAGGTAGGTCCATATCAGGGCCTATTGGGATACATCGGTGCCAGAAAATAATCTGATAGTAAGTCCATGGTCATTTAATTTTTCTCGGGAAAAATTTGGTTGTTCACTCTCAAATAAAATTTTTAAAATTTTTAAACAAAATAGCGTTTGTCATAACTTTGTCAGCATATTCATCGAGTTGAACGCCAGATAGTTTGTTGAGACTTGCAGTTAACAAGATTTCTCATAATTTACAGAAATCTGAGAATTATATGTTTAGTTTTACTAAAAACTGCTTCTTAAATATATTGCTGCTCTAAAGATAAACTGATAAATTCAGAAAACGAATTAAATTTTTTGCTAAAAATTTCCATCACTCTACAATTTATACTTTAATATTAAGAAAGCTAAACGAGAGTTTTATTTAAATAAAAAATCGAGAATCAGTGTTATATCAAGGGTGTATCAACCACACATTGTGAAACATGGTTTTCAATTCCCACTTGTAAAAGAACATTGTTTTACCGAGAGTTCAACAAGGACCCTTATTGATTGAGAGGAACATATTAGTTCATAATTTTTCCCCAAAATAAAATGCCAACGGCCCTTTTGAAGCAAAGAGTTAAGAATTAGTTTCAATCTTAAATTTATTTTAGAAATTTAGAATGGAATATACCAGTATGTTTTTACAACTTTAGATTGCGTTACGGCTCAAAATGAGTAAAATGCTCTCTCAAACGTCTCTTCCATTATGGCCCAAATGATTATGGTTTACATTCGATCACAGTTAACTGTTAGCTGCTACTCTACTGTCAGGTGCTAAGTCCCCCTACCCTAGAAAATTTCCCCACTCCTAAGATATTACAAGTATAAACAACAACAGCAAAAACTAAAACTGTCCTGTGATACCCTCCCCTAAATAAATAAATAAATAAATAAATACTGACTACGTCATTGGCAACAATAAAAACACATTTTTTATTTTCTTAGCTTAAAACTTATCTTAAACACTCAAAGTTCAAATAACAAAAACTTCATCTTCATACGATGACCACATCAACATATAAAATATATTTATGTAGTACTATCCATGAGAACCCTGCTCTGTACACATCTCGAAAAAACACTCTCCGATTTCCCGTCTAGTATAAAAGGATGTAACTGAAACCTCTTGCAAAGTACTTCGGTTAAAATTTTTGAAGCACGAATATGCTTCTGTTTCACTAAAATGTCTTCAGGATTTTTGATTTAGAGAAACAGTCCTGTAATATTTTCTCTGAAGTTTTTCTGAATAAAACAAACCCGATATTTTGCCCTTAGAAGATGTTAAACATTTTATAAATAATACGAGGTTACTGCAATAAAATTTTTGAAGCACGAATATGCTTCTGTTTCACTAAAATGTCTTCAGGATTTTTGATTTAGAGAAACAGTTCTGTAATATTTTCTCTGAAGTTTTTCTGAATAAACTTCTACTATTAAATTTCGTACTATTTTCTTTAAAAAAGTTGTTTTCAAGTTTTTCACGCGTTTAAACGTAAAAACGTTAGGCATATTGAGTTACTGATCCAACAAATGTTTCAAAAAGAAAGCATAATTTAAATTTTCATTTTTTCACCTAAATTTGAGTTTGATTAAACATTTTTAATGTGTATAATATAAAGATACGCTTGGGAGAAAATCATAACAATATAGTGGTAAATGAAGCCCCCCTCTCCTTTTGTATTATAAAGTTCTTTTTAGGAGGGTTTTTTGCGTATAATTTAGAAAAATTATATTTTTGGCTTATTATGCATTATCTCATTACAGTTTTTAATACTTACTAATCAGAAAATTCTGGCAAATACCAGGTTCAAAATTTTGAGACCTGGGTTCGAAGTCCTGTCCTGGCAAGCGGTCGTTACAATCTTCATTTTTTGTAGTTTTAAAAAGTTAACGTAAATATTATGGTATACAGTTTACACTTGTATTAAAAAACAAATCTGCAGCTGCGACTCGACAAATATTTGAAACAATATCCATTAATTGTTCTGTTGCAGCACTTTCTGCAGCTTAAAAAAAAACCGCCACGATTTCTTCTCATTATAATTAGTAACGTTTTTTTTTGTTTCTGTTACATTGCGAAATGAGATTGCACGACTCATTTGTACCTGATCATTTTGTTGCTGCATACAAATTCGAGCGCAGCTGTTTTCTACTAAATGGGCGCGTGTAGCATATGTTTTCTGATGTTTCTGTGCTTGTGTTTAGTTGTTAGAGTATACGCCTTTTTCATTTGATATAAAGGATATAAGCTTATTTCAAGCCTGGGGCACTTTAAAAAATATTTTGCACATTACAGTGCATTGATATACGCGAAAAGGAAACTTCTTTACAGTTGCTTAAAAATACCAATTTGTATAAACACCTGATACGAGACAAGAAGCTAGAAAGAGTGGAAATAACTGATATACACATTACGTATGTATGCATATATTTATAATATCTGACTCAAAATGATCTGACACACTATTTGCAGTTTTTTATTTAACTCATTTATAGATATAAGCAATTTATAGATCTAAAATTTTAGTTTTGATCAAATGTTTTCTTCTCAAATTTAGAGATAAACGTAGATTTCAGTAACTTATTCCTGATGGATTTTCGATATACTCTTTACTTAGCAATCACGTCAAATTTAATTTCTTTGATAAGGTATTCTTCAAAGCGTTCTATGAGTAGATTTATTTTTATTCAACAGGATAAATATTGTAAAAAAGGTTAAGTACTAAAATAAAATTTTTGACTTAGAATGACAGCCCAAAACGAATTTTTAAATTATTTTTTTTGTTCGCAGTATATGTAAAGCTATTTACATTCTGAAGTTTTTATACTTTGTGATATTCATGTAAATATTTACCACAGTTACAAAAAAATAATAATCAGAGATAAATAAGTATGGACGAAATATGTTATACAGTTAAAATTTTTATAATTTAACTAAACACTACTTTTACAATTTAACTACCTTTTTGCAATTTAACTTGGCTGACATTTAGATATTATAGATGTTTAAGCTATTAGAATATACTGATAAATTATGTATAAATCTTGTATCTTATCTGTAATATCTTATTATATCTATGACATCTTATTTTTAAATCCATTTCAACATCTTAATTTACGTATGATTTCTAAATAATTAAGCAAAATTTTTTTCAAGATTAAAAATTATCTAATTTAGTTTAATAGGATTATTTTCCTAATTATATTGATAAATCAGAAGGTTTAGTAAAATGATGAATTGTGAAATGTTATTCTTCTACTCTTGATCCGGGTACCTTTAGAGTACCACTTTTTTTTGCGTCATTAAATTAAAACTTGGTAGTAAAAATTCGGTAGTAAAAATTAAAAGCTTATTACTTTACTTTTAAAATATAACACATAATTATATTAATTATATTATGCATTCAAATGGTAAAAAAAATCTTGTATGTTCTAATGGCTTGAAATAAATAACGCTATGTTTAAGGATAATAAATCTCAGCCCCCCACCCCCAAAAAAAAGTAACTAAAAAAATCATAGTTTTAAAAGCGTATACCAGCTTTCTATTCTATTCAAAACAAAGTAATTACAGTGCTTCTACAATATTTAAAATGTAAACAACGTTAATATTGTACTTGGTCGAAAAAAAGAGCAAGTCAACTTCAAATAACTCGGAAAAGAATACAATAGAAACGGAATTTTTTAGTCTTATGATTTGTTGTCTCCCATTTTGTACTGAATACCGTCTCAAGCATTCTGGCACAATACCAACATGTGCCTTTGTTCTGTTCAAACATCCGAGGAATAGCTTTTAAATATCCTTTGTATTTCAATTTTTATGATAAAGACGTAATATTACCCGTTAATGTTTGATATGATTCTTATCTGAATATTATTAGCGTGTATGAAGTTGTTGAGGTACTTCGTAAAGCAATAATCATTAATAATACTAGACGAACGTGTCTTGAATCTTGATGAAAGAAAAATGTTTATCCAATAATCTATTTTCTAGACCTGTCATTTGCTTTTCTACAAAAATGGACATGACAGTTAAAAAGTTACGTATTGTTCGTTAAAAATGAAATAATGAGTAAATTGTTAACTTATATGAAGTTTGTCTTCTCCCTTAAACCTATCTCTAGGCACATGCTAATTTTGCCACTTTTGGGTGCGTACGCAAAAAGAAGCACAAATCGCAGCTTTGTATGTACAAAATAACACAAGGTGGATGTTTAATTTCGGTCGCTTACAATCCATATGAAAAAGGTGGTGAGATAACAGTTAAGCTAGAAATTGATTACGACAGAAACATGCCAAATTAGCCCCATTCAGTTTTTCATAAAGAAAAGCTAAATCCTCGTTATCATTATATTAGGACAATAAAATACATAAGTATTCTGAACTTTAACTGTTTCAATATGTGTCATCGACATAAGGATTCAAAACGCTGGAGACGTTAGACAACTATCCTCTCAAAATCGTCAAAGTATACAATCTTGCAGCAAGACCAGAGACTTTCTCTAACTGCACGACGTCGATGGATGATATCGGCAAGGTAACTGTGAAGAGATTGATATTTCAAGAACCAGAATTAATAATTCTACGAGCTGTAAAAAATTTGAGTAGAATACAAAGTTGTATTCCTAAAGTTGCTGAATTCAGAGTACTGAGTATCCAGAGGGATATTGATGGCATGTCTGGATGGTTTGCCATTTTTCAAGAGTTCTCTAAGATTTTCCTTTCTCTTTTTTTCCTTTTAAAGCGGCATTACTTATCTCACGTCTGAAAAAAAAATACATTTAACAAACATGTTTCGTCCTCCAGTTTCGAATACATCTACACAGCGTTTATGCTTAATGCTGAATAAATATTTTTTTCTATTTCCATAATTTTTTATTTATTTATTTTTTATTTTTCAGTTTCCTATGCATCTTTCTTAACATTTTGATAAGGTCTTTAACACTCTCTGCTGACAAGAGACATGCTACTTATTATAGCAATTATGCGAAATTTATACTGATTTTCAACATGAAAAGATTGAAATATTTATTTAAATTAACGAAATTGCACTTACTTTGTACTGTGGTTAGAATCTCAGGGTTTCACCAAGTGAGTCTTGGTACAGATACTGGCTAAGGCATGGATGTTTCTGCTTACCTTCCTTATTTGAAGCAACGTTGGCTCACCTGTTGAGTGTACTCATAATAAAATGACCACTCTCTAAGAGCGAATTTCATTTCCTCCCGCATTAAAAAATATTGTCTAAATATATAAAAAAAGTAGTTCAAAATAGTTATATTTCTGAAAAATATAAAACCATAAACGCGTTTTTTCCTATTTTTTATGTTTCTGTCTATTCTGAGGGCAATAATTCACTATGTCTTGCAGCATTTAAATTTAAATTTTGCTTATAGCATGATTTTAAAATTTGGCATCTTTCCATCGAATATTCGTTAATATTAGAAAAAAGTATTTTTAAAAAATCAGAAAATGAGATTAAATAGCAAATATAGTCTGTAAAATACGCGAGGCCTTTGTATTATGTTCCTCGTTATTTTGGGTGTACCGTATTTTTAGAAGTATAGCGATATTGCTCATTGTTCCAACTGTATTGATTTACAGACAAACCACTCAAAAATTTAGGATTAGGCAGATACGCGTGACGTCAGTGTGTTTATAAAAAATATCTACTATATCCTACCACATATTTTAAACTTAAGACTTTGCTTGCATAGGTTTTTAAACAATTATTTAATATCATAGAAACGATGCAGGGCTTCGTGGCTTTCATTTCTGTCTGCTTCCAATACGTACAAAAAAAAATCTATAATTTTCGAGTCACACATTCAGGTTTATTCAGAACCTGTTTGTCAAACGGAGGATATGAGATCAAAATTTAAGAGGTAATCACGCAATTTTGTTATTGGACCTTTAGACTAGAAAATAATAACAATAGATCTCAAATGAAACATTTTTATTGTTTACCGTTATGTTCGATTCTGATTCGTCAAAAAAGAAATTTTTTTATTGCAACAAACCTTGAATTCGTGATGTTGCACTGATGATTCAGCGGGCGGAAGCATCAAGTAATGCCATTAATGTTATTTCTTTATTTCCCGTTCGCCTCATATGGCTCGAACAGATTGTATGAATTGTGACAGACGCTAAATGCAAACACTGCATGTGAGCGTTTTATTCTACAGTGTCAAAAAAATTAACTGACAGCTAAACTGATAAGATGTCAAATGTAATCGACAACTACGTGTTGCCCTTTCTGATAGTGTATCAGCGAATTGGACATTGTTTCGCAATAACTCAAATATGACTTCCCACTCAGAGATTCTCTATAAAATATACCACCAGTATGGAGAATTTCACACAAGATCATCAGATTTTACTCGTTCTACTTGCCTTCTATTACTCTGTTCTCACACGCTAAATTGTTTATTCCAGGTTGTTGAAAATGAAGTACGCTTTTCTGCTTTTAGCCACCTGCGCTGTTTTGTAAGTAAACATGTATTATTTTTACCAGTGGCGCACCCAGAATTTAATCTTTGAGGGGGGCGAGTTGAATGTATAAAAATATTTATAATGTAACTTCAATATTCATAATGCAATTTTTTTCTTTGGGGGGGGGGGAGACAGGGCCCCTTGGCCCACCCCCTGAGTGCGCCACTGACTTTTACATTTTGCTTTTATGTTTGTTCATCGCAAATTAATTCTTTTCTTTTATCTCTATTTACCATCAAATTTTGTTCAAACTGCTCCATTGCAAAATGTCTGTTTCATAAAACTTTATATATCAGTCTACCAATTTAAATTTTGTAAATTCTAAATCCCTGCTGAAAGTAATTTTTGGTGTTAAAATGATCATGCTCCACGAAACGTGGTAGCCAAGACATCATGCTACTTGTTATGATGCTATAATATTATAATATTTTATCATGCTATAATGCTATAATCGTGCTATAATGTTTGCTTTCAGTACATAACTATGGATAACAAAATAATGATACATTGGGAAAGCTTCATTTAGAAGCTTTCGCAATGCATCATTATTTTATTATCCATAGCTATTATCCATAAATTGTTAAAAAATTAAATTAAATTAAATTAGCGCATTCAAGAAAATTTATAATTAATACTAAACAAGGTAAATATGAAATCATCAATTAGTATTTTCTTCCCGTACCCTTAGATACTCTTTACTTTGTATGAATTATGAGACTTCATACACTTAAAAATGCATATCCAGATAACACATGATTCGGATAAAAATTCGAAAAATGTGAGTCCTATTATGCCGCTATTTACCAATAAGTATTTGGACGAAAATTTTCAATTTATGTATTGCAAACATATCTTTTGAAAAAAAATATTACATTTTTCTCGTATATTTATGTAGCTAGTTTTACTTTTTATATGCAAAGTATAATGTTAGGTAGATGACTGCTGATATTTTACCTAAATTGTCCTCACTGCTTACAACTTTAAGGGGACTCGGCGCGCTACCAGTAACGAAATTTCGTAAAAATTTCGATTTTCAGATTTTCGTCTTATCACTTACCACATACTTTCGAATACATTCTGACAAAATTTCAGACGGATACTGCATATAAAAGTATAGTTACGGTTTATTTAACGAACATCTGTTATCACGTTGTCCCTATAAATGCCACCTCTTTATTTACACAAGTCTCTCGGTCAATTTCTTGCTGCATTTCCCCCTTGGTGGACTCAATGTTTTTAAAAATACGCAGATAAGAAGAAGAATCATTGCTGCATTCAGTTTGCCTGTATTTGTAACTGATAACGTTGTTTATTTATTTGAATTAAAAGCAAGCGTTTTACTCGTTGCTTTTTTTTGTATCAAATTTCTACTTTTTGGGATAAAAACTGTCTTTTTCAAGACAATATTACATTTTATTTTGAATCTAAACGTGATTCTTATCGCTTTTATTAATTATAATTGGTAAATATGCCTTGGAAGTGCAAAAAATCTGCAAAAGTTTTACATATGATCAATACAGGTTGGTGTGGTAATAAACATCTTCAAAGAAATAAATCCGTTTTAGTTCCAAATAATACTGACGCCAGACAGCAAAATATTTTTTTTTCGTATATATATGAAGCAGATTCCAGTGATGAATACATTATTGACAGTTTAAAAAAACTGCAGAATTTGAAACTCTAAAGTGCTGAACATGTGACCAGAAAACTTTAGTTTTGCAATCTTGCTGTAAAGTTGGATTTTCAACTAATTTAAAAATGAATTGCAAAGCCTGCAATCAGGAAACTGCATGTGTGAATACTTCATATACATCAACAGAAAATAATTCACCAGATGTAAATCTGCGAACTACAGAGGCTTTTTGGCATATTGGTAAAGGTTACTCTGCTATAGAAAAAATTTGCATGGTGATGAATATGGCTCATTTTTGTTCTGCAACTTTTTCTAAGTGTTTTGATAAACTAAATGAACCACAATCATTTGGCTGGAAAAATATTTTCACAGATGTTCACATAGAAGTGAAAATTGCACATGGTTTGGATCTTTCACAAAATCATGTCTGTGACTTAGCTGTATCATTTGATGACTTACAAATACTTATTACTTTTGGTTTACTCGTGGCCATACATCTTTGTATGGGGTAGGGTGTGTTATTGATATTTTAGCAGGTTATGTCATTGAGTTTGAAGTTATGAGTAAAATATGTCAATTATATAATGATGATAAAAGGGATCTAGATGAACATAGTGCTGAATTTGCGATATGTAGGTCATAAACCTGTATGCGAGGAGCTAAACCATTGCGGATTATCTGCTTCGCTGGATATGGAAGCTGCTCCAATTATATGGAAACGCTCCTTTTTATAAATTTCGATATACCACTTTATTATCAGATGGTGATGCAAAATCATTTAATCATTTATTAGACCAGCATATATATATGGAAAAGATGTTATGCTAAAAAAGGAAGAATGGTAAAGGTTGCTTCTAAGATTTTTATGTCAAAGAAAATAATTTGATAGTTTGCCATTCTGCATTTGTATGTATAATTTTATTTTTATATACACCTGGCATTATTTTAGTTTCAATCAAAGTGTAATAAATTTAATTTACAGCAATATTCACTCATAATAATATTTTTTATCTATTTACAGCCAATCTTTAAAAAAAAGTACAAATTTCTTGAATTATAACTTTTTGCTTCTACTCAGTTAAAAGTCTATAATTAATAGTAAAATAAGAATATATACCCTCTTTAACAGTTTTTACTGTTTTTTATTGCTATTAGTGTATGCATAAAAAATATTTTTCTTGGAAATGATAATTTAACAAAGTTATGAGCAAATAAAATTTTAAACGGGTTTATCTCAGTTTGGGTTTTTTCAGATTTTTCATGTCTAAGCATTTAAAAATGCTAAGGCATTTTTAATTATACATGAAAGTGTTTCAAATTTTTTTGTTTGCACATCATACTATATGTAAGAGATTTAAATAGCGTATTTTTAATATTTTGATAACTTTTTTTTGTAAAATCATATGTACAAAAACTAGTCATTTTTCTGCTTTTTTCCACTTGTATATAGTTAATATTTTTTTCTCTAAAACTATTGCTATTAAAAAAAATCCGCTATTTAAATCTGTGTAAACTATTATTACTGACCTAAAATAAAAAAATCAAGTGAAAAATTTTAAAAATAAAATAGTAGTAGTGTTTTAAAATCGGTGGTTAAAATTGAACTTTTTTTAAATTTTGTGAAAAAAAAATTTACTTTTTGAAATTTTTTTGGATTAAATTATTTGTATGACATTCATTTAATTATAACCAAAAATTATTTTTTAAAATTCAATAATAAATTTTTTTTGTTTGACGCGCCGAGTCCCCTTAAAAAAAATATTCAGAAGTTGAAAGAAAATTTCTTTCAGGTGGTTTGATGATGCAGCGTCAATTTTCAAATCTGTCTAATTTTCTTCCTCACCATCAAATTTTCAAAAACATTTCACTCAAGAAAATATTTCCTAAGTCGATTGTAACAATGGCAGTCACATCGATGTTTTAGTAAAGAAAATTCATTAAATATATTTATAGTACAGTAAACGATAGAAATCGTCCAGTATCTGGACGCTTCTAAATGTGAATTGGAGCTTATATTAGAAAATTTTATTTATCTGTCTGAACTTATATGCTTATTTAAAGACTAGAAGGTAACCCGTCATTGTGACATCATAATACTAATAATGACGTCATAATGGAAAAGTATATGAAAGATAAAAAATATCCCGAATTATCTAACAATATTGCATTTAATCCACACCTTGTAAAAGCAAACCCTTTCATTATTTTTTATTTATGTAGTTTTTCATGCGATTGGAGTAGTAGACAGCCATCCAACCCCTCATTTTGACGTCATAATACTAATAATGACGTCATAATGGAAAAAGTATATGAAAGTTAAAAAATATCCCGAATTATCTAACAATGTTGCATTTAATCCACACCTTGTAAAAGCAAACCCTTTGATTATTTTTTATTTATTTAGTTTTTCATGCGATTGGAGTAGTAGACTGCCATCCAGTTTTTTACAGCTCACTACGCGATATGAATACTTGAGCTACTTGATTCATTCACATTCAAGTTTGTTTACTTTCAGAATTCATCGCAAAAGTAAACAGATTTTTAAAAACTGTTAAATATACATCTAAAAGCATCCAATTTTTTTAGTTCTGAATGTTTTATAGAAAAATAGGCTGAACAAACGTGATTTGATGGAGAAGATATTAGTTTTTAGGTAAGAAAAAATTCTGATCCACATCTGAAATTGAAATTAAGCCTAATCGGCCGTTTGTATACTGAGGGCTTCAATTGAAAGATGAGTACAGCCCGGAAGTGTTATACACACCCGGAAGTGTCGACATCTGTGTTTCACAGGATACTAAGCGTGGAGACAACGGCTATTATATATATATAATACCTTCATTATACATTATAGGAGGAAATAATATTTATTTCAGTTTGTTTCTGATATTTATTCACTCAGTCATTAATTGAAGGACAGGCATCTATTTAACAGAAGAGCCGATGTCAAATCGTCTTTAAAGTCAGTAATTTACCACCTTTCGTGTTCATGTAAATTTGCATTCTTTTCACTCTTCCATATTTTTCACAGGTAGCTTAAAACGCAACCAAAGGCTACAAGCATTATGCTTTCGATAGATTTGAGAATATATAAATCCAGTAACGGTTACTTTGTTAATTGTAAATGTTTAAAAATAATACTGCCTGCAAAATTCTCCTCAAGAGAATTGTAGACATACTCTGTTCAATTACTAGTTGATCTTTTGACATATTAACTTCGACATCTGTGTTTCACAGGATACTAAGCGTGGAGTGTACATCTCCTCGAAAGTGCGACGAATGTGACGATACCATGTGTCAAAAAGCCGAATGCAAATGTGGAGATTATAAAGACGAGTGTAATTGCTGTACGCATTGCATGAAAGTAAGTATTATTCCCTGAACCAAAAGTAATGATACATAATTCAAATATACATATCAATTCTTTTCATTCTCGGAAATGCTGTCTTACATAGTGTAACTTAAAGAGTTCCTCTAATGCATCAATAGTAGTGTTCATACATCAACAATAGCAATTTGGTGCCACAATCTCCGAGTTTAAGTTTCGCCACTGGTATGGGGGTTTATAGTCTTTTGGGTTTTAGTTTAATCCAGTCTGTTTAACCGTATCAACTACTCCGGTTACATATTACTTTTTTTTTTTGTGTGTGTGTGTATGTGTGTGTGCGCGTGTGCTGTGTGTGTGCTGTGAGGCAAAAAACAAAACAAAAAGAACTTAATTATATATTTCATTTCTTTAGATTTTTACATCATTTCAAGCATTACAAAAATGTTTATTCCTAAGAAAGCTTAAATCATCATTTGAAACATATCTCAAAACAATAAATGTGAAAACAGCAGGGGTTTTTTTAATTAAAAAATATGACTTAAATCATCTTTCAGCAATGTACAAACGGAAACAAACGAACAAACAAAAATAAATAAAATAAATTTAAAAAAATTAAAACCTGTCGATTAGCACAGAATTTTTCCATACCCTCTCAAAGCTGGCACGTGATCTGTCGGACGAGAAAACACCATTTCTTTACACACACTTGAGGCGGGAATTATTCATCATTAGAGTAAAAGTTACAATGTAAGCCGGAAACAACACTAAAAGCCCAGATGGCTGGATTTTTTCATCTCAAAATAATTCTTTATCTACTTGTAACAGTTGGGCATGGTACACTTGAGGATGTTTATTCAAAATTCGTTAGAACTGAGTCTGACCAAGAATAATTCAAACACATGTTCCCCTTCGTTTTTGAATTTTCTCATTTTAGAAAGTTTCCGATTATCATTACCAGTTTCAGACAGTGTGTAACAAAAATCAGCAAATGGAGTAAGAAGTAAAAATAGTCTGCTTCAGAAATGAACTTTTATTAAAGGTTATATGCTGTTAGAAATTTAACCCTTGAGCGGGCGCGCCCGTGTACAAAGTGCAACATTTCCTTATTTTCAATGGTTTGTTTTTACATTGTAACGTCCTCGGAGGAAAATGAGACACACGAGAGACAATTATATTACACAGAGCTTCTATAAAGCAAATAAAAATTTACAGTATGTACAAGGCAGAGAGTCTAGGATCCTCTGCATATGAGAGGTTCTATAGGAACCAAAATTTCTTTTACAAGTCTCTCAACAGAGATGTATCTCTCCACTCGTAAAATCGGGAGCCGAGAGAGCAATTTTCAGGCCTTCGGTCCGCACAGCGCCCTTTCGGCACCGTTTGTCGA
The DNA here is from genome assembly GCA_907164885.2 of Dolomedes plantarius. Taxonomy (NCBI): domain Eukaryota; kingdom Metazoa; phylum Arthropoda; class Arachnida; order Araneae; family Dolomedidae; genus Dolomedes; species Dolomedes plantarius. The sequence continues at coordinate 178,970,752 of OU015493.1, forward strand.
CGGAAAGATCCGAGGCTCAACAAAACAGCTACCCACTCATGTTGCCTCCCACGAACTGCTTTTTCCTTTTGTTTATTCAGCCAGCTGGCCGAATATTTGATACATTATATTTGAGACATTTTTAATTGGTGACTGCAAGTAACTTTTGAAAGGATATTAATCACTTAAAAATTTAGCTCCACAGATGTGAATCAAGATTGTTCCATTAATATACTAGCTGAATACCCGTGCTTCGCTACGGAGTACATTCAAATTAAATGCAACGGCCAATGTATGCAATTAATGCCGAAAAAACAAAATAAATAAATATATATATATATATATATATATATATATATATATATATATATATATACACTCATGGACAAAAAAATTAGCGCACCAAGAAATAATTGCGGGATTGTAACGAAACTTGCAATGAAGGTACATGTCGGGGAGATATGCAAATGATTAGAAATGCAGCGTGATTGCGCATTACGTATAGCCGGTAGAGAGCGTTGAACATCGTACTCTGTGGAGTATAAAACAGGTAACCAAAGCTTGTTTGAGTGTGCTGAATCATTTACAAAGGAAGAGCTGAGATAGAAATGTCATTACGCTGTGTTCGAAGACAATATAAGCAGTTGTCGCAGTTTGAGAGGGGGAGAATCGTCGGGATGATGGAAGCTGGGTGGTCAGCTAGGCCAGTAGCTCGTCAATTAGGCCGCTCTGATTGTGTTGTGAGGAGGTGTTGGGACCAGTGGACCCGAGAGATGTCATGTACACGAAGACCAGGCTCAGGACGCCTTCGACAGACCAGTCGTCGAGAAGACCGCCACATCGTAAGAAATGCACGCGTACAGCCAACTGCTTCATTGGCCGCCATCCAAACACAGGTAGCACCTTCACTAGGGGCCTCTGTGTCTTCTCGAACCATACAAAGGCGCCTGGCTGAAGGACAGTTGGTATCGCGGCGCCCATTACTTGTGCTGCCCTTGACGCCCACCCATCGACGCCTCCGTTCGGAGTTTTGCCGCGCACGAGGAAACTGGACTGCAGCGGAATGGAACCAGGTCGTCTTTAGCGACGAATCCAGATTCAATCTCGGCAGTGATGACAATCGTGTTCGTGTGTGGAGAGCACGTGGTGAACGCTTCAATCCTGCCTTTGCTGTACAGCGACACATCGCTCCCACAGCTGGTGTGATGGTATGGGGTGCCATAGCCTACAATACACGGTCACCCCTAGTATTGTTCCGTGGCACTATGACAGCCCAGCGGTATGTTCATGAAATCCTGCAACCACATGTGTTGCCACTCATGCAACGGCTCCCAGGAGCCATTTTTCAACAAGACAATGCTCGGCCTCATACGGCAAGGGTGTCACAAGACTGTCTCCGCACTGTTACTACCCTTCCTTGGCCTGCCCGATCCCCAGATTTGTCTCCAATCGAGCATATCTGGGATCATTTGGGACGACGAGTTGGGCATCCCACGAGTTTGAACGAACTAGAGGCAAGGTTACAGCAAATATGGAACGAAATGTCTCAAGACATCATACAGAACTTGCATGACTCAATCTCCGATCGTATCGCATCGTGCATTCGCGCTAGAGGGGGTCCAACGGAGTATTAACTCCTCCGTTCTTTTGCCTTTTTCTCCGAAATAAATTATCCTTTTTCTTTGATTTTCTTATCATTTACTTATATCAAAGTAGTCATTACGTATGTAAAATTTCGTTTCATTTTGACGACTCCTTCTTGGTGCGCTAATTTTTTTGTCCATGAGTGTATATATATATATATATCAATTTTGACGGATATTTTAATAGACAAAATAATGTAGAAGAAAATATCAAAATTAAATCTAATAGAACATACTAAAGAATATAGTACAGTTAATATAGTACAGTTTCAGGAACATTTCTTTTGCTGTATTTTAATATTTTTTTGGATAATGTCCAATCGTCTGCCGCATTAGAAAGAAAAAAATTGTCAATTTATTCGTTGTTCTGCACGTAACGCAAAATTAATATAAAGTATTGCATAAAGAAAAGAAATTTCGTGATCAGCATTTAATAAATTAAAGTCTAAAAATTAATCTTTAAAAATTCTCCAAAAATCAGAAAATGGAGGCAAATATTTGAAAAAGATTTCATTTTAAAGGAATGTTTATGATCTTTTTCGCGATATAAATTTTATAACCATCAGATTATTATTTTTAATGAAAACTTTAAAGAATGTTACAGAAACAGCTTAAAAATTTAATTTTTAAAAATCTAAGGAGAATTTTTCAAAAATCTTTCTTAGTGCACCCCTACACTATAAGAAAAATCGCCATGCAAAATTTCAACCCTTTAGGTCCAGCGGTTTGGTCTGTGCGTTATCTGTCAGCCAGTCAGTCAGTCAGTTAGTTACGGAACTGTTTTATATATATAGATAAGTGAATGATTTCCATAAAACTATTTTAATCGGTGCAAAACAGGTCCTACGAGAATTTTCCCTCATTCGTGTGTTCGTCTAGAATTTTTACTCTCGTTAGCACAATCTGCTCAAGATTATAAAACGTGTATGCTTTTCTATACTAATATTTGTATGACTTTTTAATTATTTGTGCTAGTGCGGGGGCGAAAAGTGCAGCTTCATAGAAATGGACCGTTGCGCAGAGGGATACACATGCAAGCCCGCCGAAGGAATGAGTGGACCTGACATGATGAATAAACCTGGAAGTTGCGAGAAGAAATCAGGGAAGAAGGATTAATGTATGAATTCATGTTTTGATACTGGTGTATCCTTACCACACAATAAACTATTTAACCTCTCCTACTTTTCTTGTTTCGTTGTTTCTATTAATGTCGTAAGATACACTAATATTTATAAATTATATTGAGGATATACGTATTTAAAATTCGAAATTCCTTAATAAATAGTTTTCATTTCGAATTCTAAAATAAACTGTCTAGAAAAAAAAATGAAACTGAATACATTCAGAAAGGATTCAAGAATTCAAAATCATCAATGAAACAATTAATTGGGGAAAATCCAATACTATTTATTCTCATATCCTAAACGGTTGATACTTATAATCCCTGTTTTCATAATGAATTGATATTAACTACAATTACCGCATATTGTGTCATTACTTCGGCAATATGTTTGAACTTTCATAATGTGGAGTCATAAATAATATACAGCTTACAAGATTTCTAAAGCTCTGAATTGGGGAACACCACCTTTAAAACTTAAAAAAAAATCGATTTTTGGGTTTTGCTATATTCTGTTTTTTGGGACATTTCTGAACAATATGCAAAAAACCGCATAAAAAAATTCGAATTATTTCTAGAGTTATGAGAGTTTATGTAAAGCTCACTCTGTTGCCATGGCCATGTATATTCCAACTTTAACTTCAGTTTTCTCAAATATGCAAATTTTTGGATTACGCGCACTGTTACTCCCAAACTATGTGTGCTAGACACACAAAATTTTTATCAGATTTGTATTTTAAGCTTCTTTAAATACTAAAACCAAAAAAATAAAAATAAATTTGCAAAAAAAAAAAAATTACACTTGAAAATGTTTTTTAAAAAATTGAAAATTTTAATTTTTTTAAATTTTATGTAAATTTTTCAATTTAAACTATATTTTTGGTTTTAAATTAAACTCGAGTATATTATTAATTTAATTTGTCCAAAAATAGTTTCTGTATGCATATTTCTTAATTTTAAGATGCGCGAAACATCTAATGATTTTTTTCCCTTTTTACTAATGTGTACATTAAAAAAAAATCTAAAAATTATTTATGGATTTACAAGTTCTATTTTTGTATAAAATATAACTGAAGAATTGTAATTTTGATATTAAACAAAAAAATCATATTTATATATATATATTAATATTATTGGAGTTTCAGTAGCTCGAATTTGTTCATATTTACGGTCATTTCAGTGTAGTCAAAGGTAGTGTGCCCTCTTAAGTGTTTATTGAAAAAAATACTTAATAATGTATTACTTATCGGTATGTCTAGGACTTCCTTTTCTCATATACTTAGATGTTTTAAGTTCCGAAATAGACTTGATAAAAATACTCATAGTTAAAAAATATATGAATAATACAAAAAAATTAACTTTTTCTAAGAGTATTGTCAGCTTAAATAGTCGCTTTTATGGTTGCATATATATATTTGTAACGAAAAAATGCTTACTCCTAGTTTTATCCCAACACGTATTCTAAATTCTCTTTTTTAACAAAATACAACGGCTCTTCTAAAACCCGATCTAGGAATCATCAAATAGTTAAATTATACTGACACTTAATACCCCTGCCGATCTTTACGTAGGCATTCAAAATATCCGAATCCCAATAACATTATCATATATGGTACAAAAACGTAGGCCTCATTGCATTTTTATATAACAAATAAGGCCTTTTTACAAATATTTACTCACTAACAGACCGCCAAAACGCGTTTTCCCAAATTTGGATCATTTCCCCATAAATTGAAATTCCATAAAAAAACACGAGGATATAAACCACGTGACTGATATTAACCAATTAAGTAATTCTATCCCTGATGGTGAAACAGGAAAATGAACATTTTATATACGCCTGAACGGAAGATAAGGTACCGAATTTGTAACGTTTGGCCGGTATGTAAGGCCACGACTCTTCTGCTCTTTTGACTCTGCACTGGCAACGTAGCAGTTTCTATCAAAACTTTGTGCCATGTAATATGTGGTCTTCCCTAAATGCTCTCTGGCTAAGTCCGATCACGACTACTGCTAAAATGATATCTCCTATCTGCTGAATTTTGTCTTTACGATGATGAAACCAAATAAAGTTCATGGAATGGTCTATGACTGCTTTCCCATATGTCATAAGGATTCGCAAGCATACGTCTCTTTCCTCAATTTTTCACTCATTATGTGTATCACACACAAATATGTGTGTGTGTGTGTGTGTGTGTGTCAGTCAAAACACACACACATACATACATATTAGTGCATCAACACAGTAACATAACGACCCAAAAAAACAAAATACTAGTTTATAAAGGGTGTATTTGGACAGGATGAATTGTTGAAAATATCATTTGAGTATTGGGACATGGAAGCCACGTGATACTTACTCAAAGAAAGCTACCAAATTATGCGTTTACATTTGCCTTAATATGTTACTTCAAAAGCAAGAAAGCAATGTAATTATGATTTTTTAAACAACAAAATACTAGTTTATAAAGGGTGTATTTGGACAGGATGAATTGTTGAAAATATCATTTGAGTATTGGGACATGGAAGCCACGTGATACTTACTCAAAGAAAGCTACCAAATTATGCGTTTACATTTGCCTTAATATGTTACTTCAAAAGCAAGAAAGCAATGTAATTATGCTTTTTTAAACAAGATGGAGAATCAATCATTCGAGTATATTTGAACATTAATATCAAAGTTATTAAAAAATCGTCACAAAATGAAATCATTGATATCAGGTTTTCATTTTATGCATAGTTTCTTATTCAAAAGAATATCACTGATAACTGCAATAATTAATTATTTTTATCGAGTAATAAATTAATTTTTTTTTATTCAAAAACTGGTTCCTTATTTACCAGCATGCATCAAAGTGTCAATGCTATCGCACGTTTTGAAAGGTACGTTTACGAATTGAGTAGTCTAAGAGAGTAAAAATGCATGTAATCCGGAATTGCTTCATCTCAGGTTACTGTAACTAAAATGAATTTATAGAAAAGAGATAAAAGTATAAAAGGCCACTGAAGATATTTTTAAAAATCCCTATAAAGAGTAAAATTATATTTTCATCTTTTTTTCCGAAGTGTTAAATAAAGTATCCTTATTTAGTGCATAGAATAAATAAAATTGGTGTAGACATCAAAAGCGTTTCTAAAAGTTTAATCATTTAATAACGAATAGATTTTGCAATAATAAAAAAAATATATATAAGTCGTTTGGAAAAATGTATTCAGGGATGCTCAGTCACGATTGACATCAGGTTGTGATTCAAAATCTAAGAAAGCAAAATGTAGGTAATCTTACTAGAGACTGTTAGCGGGATATTTATGTGCATGAATTGTCGTTTCATTATGCTTTATAGTCATCCATTCATTCGTTATTCCCAATTTATTATAGCAAGTTATTTTGACATTAGCGAAAATACGATTACAGCCATTTTAGGAAATTTATATGCAGTTAGAAGGTATATTTTAAGTAAATATATGTAGAAACATTCTTGACACAACTATTGAAGAAAATAGCAATAATTCTTTTGTGCATACTCCCTTTAGCCAGTTACATGATGAGTTTACAACTATAAAATGTATCGATATATTTTAATAAATCAAGTAATTACATTAGCTGATAGTATCTTAGAAAATGACTGTTTCTTTTTTTATAGAATTATTTTTTTAAAATTTGTTCTCGTAAATAAGGAATCGGGTTTTAAATTAATTTTTTTTAATTCATTACTCGATAAAAATAACAAATTTTAGCAAATTATCATTGGAATTATTTAGAATAAGAAACTATGCCGGATATCAATGACTTCATTTTATCACAATTTTTTAATAACTGAAATATTAATGCTGAAATATACTCGGATGAATGTCTTTCCAACTTGCTAAAAAAATTATAGTCTTTACAGTATCCTCTGATTTTTTTTTCTAATGGCTTGATTCTGGTTTATGCGTAATCACCGAAGCCAAGCTTCTTTTGATACTCGTAAATATTTTACTGAGAAAATGAAGTCATACGTTAGCAAAGTACAATAATCATTTTGTGTGTTTTGTAACTTCAAATTGATCATCAACTTTGACTCTTTTAATGATAACTGAGGTTTCCATTTCTAAAGTAAAACGGAACAGCTCAAATCTTAGTTCTAAAATTGGGTGAATTGGCATATTAACCTCTTCCTTATGGGGTGGGATAGCATGTATCCCAAGAATATGGGCCCAATAATGAATATATATATATAACACCCTTAAAGGCCGTTCGTACAAAGGGGGTATGAAATTTTCACGTTCTAAAGAGGGAATTGGAAAAATGGGTCCCTTAAGCTAAAGGTTAAAGGAAATGCAATATTGCCTCTAAAAATTAAGGCATAATATAGTTTCTTTTTTATACTTATCAAATTTTGATGCTTTATCAACTGTAGATATTTATGACCAAATACTTATTGGTAGATCGTGTCCAGGCAATATGAAAATATATGCACTAGTCATAGACAGTTAGGAACATTTACAACAACAAAAAGTAATTAACCCGTAATCCGTCGCAACGTGAAATGATGAATATTTTTAAATATTTTTAGATCAGTTAAATTCTAAGTTTCGAAAGGCCATTTTAATAAACAAAACCTATATAATTTAGTCATTGCTTTACGAATCCTGTACGTAGTTTCGCGGCAGGTTAGTTTTTTTTATATATTTACGGTTATAATGTGAATTTATTGGCGTGTATAAAGATGAGGTATAAAATTAAGCGTTTTGATTTTCCTTTAAACCGTAACATATTTTGACGGTACTTATTAGATCTACAATTGTGAATAAAACAGATCTAATAATTTATATAATTATTTAAATTCTAACAATTGTTATTAAAGAGTAAAAAGGGAATTTGTGAGATAAAAAAATTAATTTATTTTACGTTGTGCAGAATTTTGCCCTATTCGTGAAAAAATAATCATTCAGTATTTTATACATAGATGGCAGCACTAGAAGACGATAATCTTGTTGATGATGTCTTGAATGGATGTTTAAAACATTGTCTTGGAACAAATATAATTTTTTGTATAACACTATAACTCTGCTTCCCCAATATTTGCATTCGCAATTTTCATTCTCATGCATTCTAGACCGAATAAATAATTCATTTCGCTCTTCTTTCTTTGTGTAAAAACTCGTAAACTTTTTACCTGCATTTTGGTCTATGGGTAATTATAAGAAGTATTACTGTTTAGAAGACGAAAGGTTTCGTTCATGTCACATAAATTTCCTTTAATGTCAATGATAATTCATTCAGGTAGAAATAATTTGTATTAGGTTCCTCTGACATATTTCACACTTCTATTCCTACAAAGTATCATTTAATGATGGGAATTGATCTCTACTTTTCTTTTTAACAACCATATCCATTATTGTCGATGTCGTAATAAGGAGCGTAAATAATTGTTTTTGATGAAAGAAAATAATTTAATTTTGAGAATGTATAGCACCTATTATAGAATTTGATTCAACCAAAATACCTTTATAAAATTATCTATAAACAGAAATTTGCCATCGTTGAAGTACACGGTAGGCCATTTCCGTAACTCAGGAAAATAATCCATTATTTTATATCTCGTAATAAGGAGTGTAAATAATTGTTTGTGATGAAAGAAAACAATTTAATTTTGAGAATGTATAGCACCTATTATAGAATTTGATTCAACCAAAATACCTTTATAAAGTGATCTATAAATAGAAATTTGCCATCGTTGAAGAACGCTGTAGGCCATTTCCGTAACTCAGGCAATCTGAGAAGAGCTTACTGATGTAATTGCCGTCTGATTTCAACACGCTTGGAAATAGATATAATGGTGCCCATGTCTGTCCACATAATTTTTAATAGTTTTGCTTTTAAGGATTGGGCTTTTATAAAGTCTAGAGTTTTCCCAGCTTCGTATTCAGTACGTTTTAAAGATGAAAATATATTTTAAGCAACCAATTATGAAAATAACAGCGACTGCTCATTAATTTAATATATCTTTGACGCCCGGTTTAAAGGGCTTAAGTCAAAAACGGTGAATTTTAGATATTTGTTAGTAATGATAAAAAAAAAACCACAAAAATCTTTTGACTGGTATAAAACGCTTAAGTCTATCAATTTTTTATACAAAAGTACATTTCTTTGTACAACAGACTCAAGTCGAAATTATATTTCTGCGATTGGTATAAAAGCCAATAACTTGGTATATTTAAATCACTGTTTTTCACTTAGCCCTTTATACATGCATCAAAGATATATAATGACAGACTTCCGGCTAAAGGGCATGATCTTCGTTCCAAAATGCACTTACACCTTTCTCCAAACTTATTTTATCAATCTTCCAAACTGATCAATAAATATAAATATTATTTTTCCCATTATATATACTTATGTTATAAATTTTCAAGTTAATACATTTTTTTCAATAGATTTATTGTTGTAGAAACGAATGAAAACTAATAAAACCTTCCTATATGTGCTCGTATCATTCAATTGAAAAGAAAGTAAGGACATGACCAAATTCTCAAAAGAAACTCCAACCCTATATCTTCGGTAGGATTTCAGTTAGGCTTAAAACTGTGAGAGGCAGTTTAACGCTACTGATTCAACCACGTCAAGTAGGAAAGACTGTATATCAATGTCATTATCTCTTTTCCGCGGATCTCTGTCTCTAATTTGTAATGATGCAGTTGTTTAAGCAAACATTTCTTACGAATCTGAGTAATCCAGGATTTACAAGATAAGAAGAACCAGGAGCTAACGTATTCCCTACTTCAATCCAGGGGCAAAAGAAGTCCCTACTTCAAACTAGGAGCAAACGTAGTCTCTAATTCAAATCAGGAGCGAAAGTTGTCCATACTTCATGTTTTGAAGCACTTAGTCCTTAAAGCCCTTTTTCGTTTCAACTTAAAATAGTATTGAACAATCAGATGTAATAGCATATCCAGTAAATCTCACAGGACGCACTTGTCTCAAGAAACCCTTTATTCCAGTTGAATTAAAAAACCATGACTTCGTTAATTTAAGAAACATATCAGAAATAACCCACAGTAGCAAAATCCAATTAATTTCTGGGATGAGAAGAAATCATCTTCTAGTTTGCTGATGAGTTTGTTATAAATGTAGTGAAGAATATGCGCTATGTACAGAAAAATATCCTACTGGCTAAGCGATAACGAGATACTTTTCCTTTGCAGTTTATATAAGGAAATTTAAATGTCTCGCAATCTTCAAAGGCCACTGCTATGGACCTATGGGGATCATTTTAACTTGCCGAGTTGTTGTATATTTTGAACGACTCACAAGTTAGTTAACTATCAAAGTGAATAACCAGGCACCTCTGTTTCTTTAGATACATTTATACATAAAAGGTTCAACAGTGTCAGTAATACTCAGAATTGTCTATTTCAACTCCATTGACCTATATCCTTTTTCTTTGATTTCATTGCAGTTCTTTTCAGTTATTTTAACAAATTAGTTAAAAGAATTTATGTATCCAGCTTTTGAAGAAAATACGTTTTTTCAATACCGTTACTTTTTTTTCATAAATTGAAAAAGAAAATACTGTCGCAAAATGTTAGAGAAATAAATGAAGGGGACATACCCTGATTAAAAACTTAACTCGACTCACATCAGACATTATACTTCTGATTTTAGGAGATATGTATTTTAATTTAGCTCTTCGTCTGCAGATGGCAGCACCATCTGCGAGAAATTTAAGAGTAAACGTCTTGGGATGCAAATTCAACACTGTATTAAATATATAATTAATAATTATATATATATATATATATATATATACAGTCGAACCTCCATATATCGAAGTAGCAAAATGCCGGAAAAAATTCGATATATAGAAATTTCGATATATAGAATTGATCTTAGTTTTATCATAATTCTCCTAAAACATTAAAATTAAAGCTAATTTTCGTATACGAAACTCCATTTCCAATTTATATGCGAATCACATTAAATGAAAGTTAATAATTAAAAAAAATGAATTATTGTGAAAGATTTATTGAGTACTATATACCTTAAAAAAACAATAATCCAGACAGTGGTTACAGTGATTACAATTACATTCTTTAAAAAAAAAAAACTACGAATATCTTGCCGAACAGCCAGTTTTGCGGAAAGTTCATCAAAGAAATGCTCGCATTTATTCAGTCCATTAAAAACTTCATCAAGGGTCCACGAAGTATTGTTTCAAACGCCGAAAATTGGGAGATTTTATTCTAAAGTGGAATAAAATCTCCCAATATGTCGTGAAAAAAATTTCGATATATAGAATTTTTTCGATTTATAGAAACAGTTTTTCTATGTAATGAACGTGGAGATTTGCTAAGAGTTCGATATATAGAAAATTTCGATATAGGGAAGTTCGATATATGGAGGTTCGACTGTATATATTTATTAAGCGAGAGAAAAACACATTATTTTTGTTTGCAAATGTACCATAATTAATAACATTTGAAAACATATTTTCTTAGCTCTTCTTTTAAAATTTAATGGGTTTTTTTCATCAACCTCAAATAAATACGAAACAATTTATCAGCAATGGCAGCAAAGTTTTCCATTAGTCTAACGACAGTAACATAATTTTATTATTCTTCTAGGTATTTTTATCCACAGAAAAACATTTATAAATCTCATACAAGGGTATTCGGTCTAGAGCCCTGGGAGTAATGTCAGTTTTAGGACCCTATCTATGACTTTAAATTGTGACATCACAGTGTCTTCGACATATGAGGCGGTGAAAGGCAAAGTAGTGTAAGTCACATTTTAAACTTTTTTTATATTTGAGGGCAGAAACGTAATCTCCATGTTCAATTTATGTGGAATTGTAATTAATTATTATTTGCAATATTATAATAATTACTGTGAATTATAGATTTTTCAATTTATAGTGGAATTTTTTGTAGTTTTTGAAGTAAAACGCTTTGGACTTACACCAATTGACTTACTGACTTACACCACTTTGCCTTTCACCGCCTCATATATACGAAGCATAAATGTCTGTTACTTTAGATGCAAATGATTTTGGAGTTTGTAAAACTTTCCTCTGTAGCACATTGGTTCAACAAAGAAGTTCCCATTTCGGTCTAAAAATGATACAAACCTGGATTGGAGTTTTGAAAATGCAAAGTCATCAATCCTTGTCGACATTTGTGGCGAGCATAAATGGTTTTACTTTAGATCACTTGTTCTTAACCCGTGGTCCCCGAAGTCAGTAGTGATAATAAAAAAAAATTAAATAGTTTTAAAAAATAAAATAATAAATTATAAAAATTGGTTTAATTGTTTTATAAGATTACAAAAATTACAATATTATGAAATTGGGAACAACAGAATTTTATTTCTGCTCATAATTTCTTCCCATAGTTTTGCGCAAGAATATTTTGAAAATGCAACATAAATGCCATATTATTAATGTAATTAATATTGCACTTATGTTGCAATATTAATGCAATATTATTTAATCTCAGAAAAATCCCATTAATTTTTAAGTTTTCCTAGAATTCCATGCATCCCATTAAATTTATTTTTACTAATTGTCAATTTTTATATGTTTATTTATAACTTTTCACTGGAATCACTTATCACATGCAGTTTGTTTATGCCGAAAATGAAACCCATTTTTGTCCTTAAAGTGGTTGATTGGGAGATAGTCCCCAACGATTGTTTCTCGTCAAGTGGTTCCTGATTAAGAAACGGTTATGAACCACTCTCAAAATGACTTGACTGCCATTTTCGTCAGAATCGCAAGGTAGCATAATCGATGTGCAACAGTATCACACGACATTTATATTGCCTATGTTATTTCCTATGTTATTGCAAAAACAACTGATTTCTAAACTAGGCCGGAAATAAAATTTGAGCAAAAACAGAAAATAACATTTTTGTTTTGAATGCATATGAGAAAGAAAGTTAATTTTCCAAAATATAGGATGAACGACAACTTGAATTTTTCTAACATTTCAATTACTTTTTTACACTAATTAGTATGCAAAAATAATGGATATTTCGTTAGAATTTGACAAGACTAATTCATTTTGCAGAGATATATTTAAACGCAATTTTTATCAGTTTTTTCCAATAAGTTTTTCCTTTCAACTTATTACTGATGCTCAATGCGTACTTTGTATCTCGGTCTCATTAGCTGAGCGTACGCAGTTTCAGAGAAACTTCCTCGAGAGGGATTAAAGTAGATTTAAAAAATACTTTTGAGAAAATAAACTTAGCTCTTACTTTAGAAAAAACTGGAATTGTATTCTACAATATATTACAGGAAAATTGAATTTAATTCAATATAGACGACCACGAAATGTTAAAAGAAAGAAAATTTTTCCATAACTACAAGGAAGGTTATTTTGCGCAAAATAAGTTAGACTCTTGAGAATTATTCGAGTTAATCGAAGACTGCTCCACATTATCAGTGATGCGGTAGTCTCATGATTAGATTATTTTCACATGCCCGAACGTGCTCCAAATAGTCAGAAGTTTTAAAAGGAGGCCTACTGAACAACTCATCTTTTAACTGTTGAATTTTTCGCTTATATTATTAATATTTAAAAGAAAACTATGAAGGCATATTTGAAAAAAGCATATTTTCCTAAGAATTTGAGATTAATTTGTTTACAAATGATCTGCATTAGCATTAAAAATTAATAATATTGCGATCATAAAAATGTTTTAATAAATAACGGCATACCTCGTACACATTTGAAATTAACCTTTAGCTTATGGGGCCCATATTTACGATTCCGTCTACAGAACGAAAAATTTCATACCGCCTTTGTAAGTCGGTCATTAAGGGTTTATATATATATATATATATATATATATATATATATATGTGTGTGTGTGTGTGTGTGTATATATGAAACAATAACGTTTCCCTTTATTAACTTTGTCTTACCGCAACTGAGCATTATCCCTCAATGTGATTTTGATCTAGATATTCCAAAAGTAATCTATTCGTTTTCCCCTTAAACAAGCCACGCGCCTGCAGCTTATATAAGAAGATGGTTCTAGAAGCCATGACGAACGATCACCTCATATGACGCGTTAAAGTCAGGTTTCAATTTTAAACAATTAGAAATTTGCTCGCCTCTACCTCTCGAGAATCCGAGCGTCTCGGTCAGCTTTTGTGTTCGTAATAGAAACCCAACATAACGTGAGTTTGAGCGCTCCGTCGATATCTTCGTAGCGTTGCGCTGCCGGGATTTTTCCCGAAGTAAGTGATCTGCAGAAATGTTTGAAGTATGGATGTCCAGCGAGAAACTACCTTATAATAAAAACCCTTATAAGTGAAGCTGAGTACTCCGTCCTTCAGGAAGTGTCCTTTTCTCTCCAGCGTGCCTGCATCAATATGCCAGCCACTCGTTTGATGCAACACTCACGACGACTCTTCTCAGTAATTTTGAATCTCCCTACTTGAGGGACCATCGCCTACCCCGGTTCCAAGACTACGGATTAAATCGGAACTTTCCCGAGTTAACCCGGATTTATTACACTTATGTATATAAGGGTCACCCAAATGAAAGTAGCACTGTTGTTATTGCGCCATCGTTTTAAGATACAGAAGACTACGCATGGGCCTATAGAGGACGCTGAGTGCTGGGAAGGCATGCCATATCGTCAGGTTACGGCAGATGCTTGTATGATAGCGTAGGAGCAAGGTCAACGGTATCGTTCGTATCATTTATGCCTCCAAACGTTGTCAACGTTCAGTCCTGCAATTTTTAACGGCGGAAAATGTGACTGATCGAGAAATTACCGTCACATGCAAAATGCGTAGGGCACAGAGTGTATGTCGTATATATACAGGGTGTCCATAATTAAAGTCCCACTTTCAAAAGGCTGCAAAAAATGAACCACTGGTCAGAATGACTTCAAATTTGAACTGAATATACTGGAAGAAGGGGGAAACGATTTGGCATAATAAAAAAGAGTTCCAAATTGTATCAACAGATTACGCTGTAACATTTTGGAACTTTTTTTATTATGCCAAATCGTTTCCCCCTTCTTTCAGTATATTCTGTTCAAATTTGAGGTCATTCTGACCAGTGGTTCTTTTTTTGCAGCCATTTGAAAGTGGGACTTTAATTATGGACACCCTATATATATATATATATATATATATATATATATATATATATATATATATATATATATATATATATATATATATATATACTGGTCGGGCTTCGCCCAACTAGCCGGTCAATTAAGGGACCCGCTGCCTTCAGCATTCATTGTTAGAGAATGGAAACACTAAAATACCACGAATAAAGGTATTTAAATTTTGTACTTACGCATCCCACGTCCTCCAAA
Source organism: Dolomedes plantarius (assembly GCA_907164885.2). Taxonomy (NCBI): domain Eukaryota; kingdom Metazoa; phylum Arthropoda; class Arachnida; order Araneae; family Dolomedidae; genus Dolomedes; species Dolomedes plantarius. The sequence continues at coordinate 178,985,822 of OU015493.1, forward strand.
CAGTCGCAGGCAGAAGAAAATTATTTTCATCCCCCCCCCCGCCCCGGCGAGAAGTTTCCATTCCTCCACCCTTCCGCGTATGGGCGAAAAATTCTTTCTTCGAGACTCTCCCCTCCTGCATATGAATTTTTTTCTGTAGCACAATTATCATCTGTAGCACAATGTATGAAATTATCATCTGTAGCACAAACTATATCAACAGACTTTTAAATCTGAGACGTGCCAGGCAAATGACCTAAAAGCTGCTTATTAATGAGTATCAGGTTGTCGTTTTTTGGTGCAAGGGTAGCTCTTTCACGTAACCAACTATGATCTTTAAAATATTGGGAGAGATTGGGAAACACTTCTTGTAACAAATCTTCATGATTTTCAATTAATTTTCCAATATCTTCCACTGCTATAAGTCCATCATCGCCATGAGACATCAAGTTTCCTTTTCCTAGTTGAAGTAAAGTATCAGAAAACGGATGTGCATCAGCATCACCTGTCGTATGAACCCTCATATTAGTTTGAAGATCAAGTGTTTCAATTTCATTCTATATAACTGAAGATTTCAGGTTTGCATGTATTTCATCAGTTCTTGTTCCACGTGGAATAACAGGCAGAGTCTGTCAGTAGTCACCAGCCAAGATCGAACTAACTTCCCATCCTTCGGCATAATCATTTGAAATTTCACAATAAAGGTTGTTTGATGTTCTACGACGTGGTAATTAAAGCGCTATAAATAAAAGAATAAAATGCTACTACTCAGCAAATACAAAATAAGCAAAAAGTGAACACAGTAAAAAGGATACTTAAAAAATTTTTGCAACAACAGGTACCAGACATTTGGTATTGACGTTGAAAGTTACATTTTGATAGCATTTGGTAAATTTATTATACTAATTGCTGAAAGAATAATTTTAATATTTTTGTTTACATGATCAAGAGAAAAAATTGAAATCAATAACTAATGTAAAACGGACCGTAAACATCCAAAAAACATTATTTTTCTAAAAAAATGACTACAACCCCGGAGATCTCCAAAACAACTAAACCATACTATGACAAAAGACTGAATAAAAATACCTTTTGTGATTTTTACTACTAGTTGAACTATACCCGTCCAGGACCTCTGAAAACTCTTCAGACTGTGATACACATGTCAGGGAATTAGACCTGCACAATATTTTTACTTGTATTTGTATTTGGAACGTCTTTACATCTGTTGTTATTAGTGTTTTCATTTAAGTGTACCATTCCATTTTTATTTTAATCCAGCTATTTGTTTTTCTGTTTTTTAATGATATATTTTAACATAAAAATTTGTGATTTTCGAGCCAGCTTCAACCTAATATTCTAACTACTAATTTTCCTGTTCTCACTATCTGGAGTGTCTTGTGGTCGACGGCAGCGGCTCCAATCCATTATAGATGGGGGTATATTCTGTGATAATATTATTAATAACCTATAATCACCCTTCCTGAAACTTCCTTTCTCATCTGGTAACCTTTCCGACTCCTTCGCGAGATGCTTCACCTTTCCATACTAACTTTCTCCGCCAATTCTGGCAACCTCTCTTTGACCTAATTATATTTTCGCGCGCTACGATTTAGACGCTGGGCTGATTCGAAGTGATTAAGACGTGCCGCTGTGTTTCGTCAATAAACTTCAGTTATTCGTTATGATTTGGAATCTTTTTGTTACGGCCTCGATTGCAGTATTTTCAGGAGATGCCCATTCCGGACATTTCATATCTATATGTATATATATATTGCTTAAACTTTGAATAAGAACTAATTTATTTCACAACTTTAATTTTCCGCAACGCCTGATTTATGTTATGACTGTTATTTGTTTTCAGATTTATTGCATTTGGAATATTTATACACCTCATGGAAACGAACCCGGAAAAATTACCCGACCACATATAATAAAGCATTAATAAATATGATAACAAAAAGTTCCTTATATCTTTCGGAAGCAATTCGAATTTATCAGTAAACTTACACTCGACGTCTGAATTAATCCATGTCGTCTATGCTTTTTCTTGCGGGTTTCCGGAATTGAATTACAGCCGAGTGTTGACAGAAACGTGGTCTAGTAGTCGGCTAATCCTCTTAAGGCCGGACATATTTGACCACTCCAACCGAAAACCATGTAGGAGAAGAAATCATCCGAAAAAGAAGCATCGCCCATGTTTGTAATACTTCACCTTGATTGCATTGCTGTCACCAATATTATAGGAAAGCAATTACGCCGTTTGTATTTGTTTCCTGAGATTTAAAAAAAATATTTCAGGTACTCATAAATTTTTTTAATTGCATTTTGAAGAAAACATGCTTCATATACTTTATATACAAACGCTGTTTTTTAAATTTATGCATAATATTATTCATAAATGAATATGCTGTTTTTATTACTTAACTAGCTGAAGTACTCGGCGATATCCGGGATTTTAAGAATGTTTGTTAACGAAAACCAATTTAAAAATTAACACAGTATAAATAACATAGAAAAAATATATGTGAAATGTTATACACATCTCAGAATTTCAGCCTTTCATCATTGTAGCACTAAAATCTGAAAAGTAAAAATGTCAAATTTACTTAGCCTTGCTTCACCCGTCTAGCCGGTCGGTTTAGGGACCCGCTCCCTTCAGCAATCATTGTCAGAAAATGGAAATACTAAAAAACAACGAATAAAGGTATTTAAATTTTGTGGATACACATCCCACGTCCTGCAAACAGTCGCAAGCAGAAGAACAATTCTCCCTCCCCCCCCCCTCCGGCTAGCCTGCGTTGGCCGGGATTTTAAGAATGTTTGTTAACCAAAATAAATTTAAAAACTAAACACAGTATAAATTACATAGAAAAAAACATATGAAATGTTATAGACATCTCAGAATTTAGGTAGATGCAGCCCTTCATCATTGTATCACTAAAAGCTGTAAAGTAAAAATGTCAAATTGTGGAATAATTGTTAACCAAAGTTAATTTAAAAACTAAACACAGTATAAATAACATAGAAAAAAAAGCATACGAAATGTAATAAACATGAATAAAAAGAAAACCCAATACAAAAAAAATATACTTTTATAATAAACTCCTCAGAATTCAGCTAGTTTAGCCTTTCATCATTGGAGCAAAAAAACCTGAAAAGTAAAACATAAAATATATACTTTTATAATAAACCACTAAAATCTGAAAAGGAAAATGTCAAATTGTTGAATGGTTGGTCACAAAAATCAGTTTAAATACTAAACACAGTATAAATAACATAGAAAAAAAAGCACGTGAAATATTATACACATCTCAGAATTTAGATAGACTCGTCAACTTAAGGCAGTTAGGCCTTTCATCACTTTACCACTAAAATCTGAAAAATAAAAATCTCAATTTTGTTAAACCAAAATCAACTTAAAAACTAAACACAGTATAAATAACATAGGAAAAAAGCATGTGAAATGTTATACACATCTCAGAATTTAGGTAGATTCAGCCTTTTATCATTTTACCACCAAAAGCTGAAAAGTAAAAATCTCAATTTTGCTAACCAAAATTAATTTATAAATTAAACACAGTATATATAACATAGAATAAATAACACAGTATAATAAAAACTAAACAAAGTATTGCTTGAATTAAATTTAGGTAAAATGTAAATAATTCAACAACAAAAAAAAAAACAAAGTATTAAAGTGTAGGTAGAAGGCCCTGACAAACATAAAAATTAATAGAAATCTGCAATTAGGGCTCCACGCACCATAAATGCAAGATTCTGTAGCAGAAAAACTAAAGTATTAAAGTATAGCTAGAATGCACTGACAAACGAAAAAATTAATAGAAATCTGCAATTAACGGCTCCACGCACCATAAATGCAAGATTCTGTAAATTGAAGTATTAAAGTATAGGTCAGTCATTCCCAAAGTGGTCTATATCGACCCCCAGGGGTCGATATAGACCTGCAAGGGGTCCATGCCAGTAAAAAAGAAAATTGGGGGTGCACGAGATGTAAATGGGGGTCCACGAGTTAGACAGGCCGTCACCAAAATTTTGGCTTCCCGTAAATGTAATAATCCGCCTAACACAGATAGTACCTATGGATGTATTTGCGTAATATGAGTACTTTCTTATAATAGATAGATACATTTCCTAATTATATGTATATTTCATAAAATTGTGTAAGAAATCTATTCACTTTTCGGCCGCATTACGTGTAACTTGTGTTGCGACATCATGGACTTTTGAACTAGAACGAGAGTGAGGGCCTGCAGGTAGCCGTTTTATTGAACTTGCCAGTTTCCCAATTTTGCACAGACAAACTGCCAGGATGATGGCCTTTCAGCCTACGTTCAAGATTTAAATGTACTTCACACAAACTTTGAAATTAGGTTTGAAGATGTATTGACTATGGAAATACCACAGTGGATTATCAATCCATACGGTGACATTGAAGAAACGGATGTCATGTTACAAGAAGAACTGATCGGTATTATCACCAACGAAGAACTTAGGGTGCAGTTTAGAAAGGGATATCAACAATTCTGGCTTCAAAGAGACATAACTGTAACATATCCTGCATTATGAACTATCGCGAGAATGTCTTTGATAGCTTTTCCATTTTCATACCTCGTGGATAGGGGTTTCAGCACGGTTGTCAATCTCCTTACAAAAAAAAGAGAAACAGATTGGAAATCACTCGCCGAGGAGATTTAAGGTTAAACCTGACTAAATTGAAGCCGAATATTGAAATTTTGCTATCAAAGCATCAGGCTCATCCATCCAATTAAAAGCATTGATTTTGTTGTGTGTTTAATGTTGTTTAATGTTGTATGTAAAAATGTTACTAGATTTGCATTTTGTGTCGTTTTAATTAATAAATATATAACTATAAAACTTAACATATATCTTTATATATATATATATATGTTTCTTCTGTCCGTGTGTATGTCACTGAACTCCTCCTAAACGGCTGGACTGATTTTAATAAAATTTTGTGTGTGCGATTAAGTTGATTCGAGAATGGTTTAGATTCACAATTTGATCCGATAGAAAATGTTTTTTTAATTAATTTACTTATTTATCTGTTGTTGTTGATCTTTTTTTAGTTTAGGTACACAATTGGATCCGGTAGGCAGCGCTGCAATCTCGTTTCAGAATTTTTTTTATTTTTCTGAATTTTAATGATGTATACACGTGCATTCAATAATTTGATCCGGCAGGCAGCGCTGCAATAACTATGTTAATAAAAATTCGGAAACGCTGAAATCGCGTTTCAGTTTTTTTTTTTTTCATGAATTTTAATGCTGTATACACGTGCATTGAAAAGCAATTAACTTAACCTACAAATTTAAATTGTCAATTCTCATTTGATTCTATACAACTTATGAAGTATTGAACGGCTCATTGATTAGTCATACTAATAGCCATATTAATGAAATTTCGTCCACATTCTTGCTAATTTTAAGATAGGTCGAGTTGTGATAACTGTATGAGTGGTGGTGTAAGGTTATTTAAAATTATTTTTTTTTTACATATTTTTTCATCCAAACGGTCCAAACAATTTATAGTTTATTAAAATAATTTTATGATTTTTGGATTTACAACTTTTGAACAGCACAACGTCTGTCGGGTCCGATAGTATATATATATATATATATATATATATATATATATATATATATATATATATATATATATATATATATACATATATATATAAATTATTTTAAAATTTTTCACTCTACAGTAAACCCTCTTAAAGTGAGTAGCTCTGTGTCAGCTTCAAAAACACTTTTAAAGTTGATGAATTTGTAAAAAATCAGTATTAGGATAGCAGGGGGTCTACCCAAAACATAAAAAATCGGCACGGGGACTACGGGACAAACAAGTTTGGGGACCTCTGGTATAGGTTCAAGGCACTGACAAACGAAAAAACTAATAGAAATCTGCAATTAAGGGCTCCACGCACCATAAATGCAAGATTCTGCAGCAAAAATATTAAAGTGTTAAAGTATAGGTTTAGCAAATTAACTTATAATCAAAACAAACCTTAAATAGATACAATGAAATTACAAATCAATAAGCAGTGAAATTAATATTTTTCTTTCAAAAACTGCTAGCTATTACAGATTATTAAATTGGCACTTTTGGATAAAAGATGTTAAGTGTCCTACCATTTGGAGAATAAATGCTAAGATTTTGTCTAATTCCTACTCGTGAACAACCGACATATAGTTGACCATGGGAAAAACAGGTGTATTGTAAGTCGAGACCTACAACATTTAAAGACTGACCCGGAGCATTATTTATTGTCATGGTGAAACTTAACTGAACAGGAAATTGAAGCCGTCGAAATTGAAAAGGTAAATCTGATGGGGTTATCGGAATCCTTGGAACAAATACATCTTTGCCTGCGGCTAGTCCACTTATTATAGTCGCTTCTATAACGTTCTTCATCAATATCTTTACGCATAATCTTTTCCCATTACACAGTGTAGGTGGATCCAAATTCCTGAGAAGCATAATAGGTGCACTAATCTTTAATTCCAATATATGAGGCGGTACTCCAGATGGCCGCAGAGAGTTTAAAAAATTCTGTAGGATAGTGTACTGTATCATCTGTAGCACAAACTGTATGAACAGACTTATAAATCTGAGGTGTGCCAGGCAAATGACCTAAAAGCTGCCTATTATTGAGTATAAAGTCGTCGTTTTTTGGTGCAAGGATAGCTCTTTCACGTAACCAACTATGATCTTTAAAATGCTGAGAGAGGTTTGGAAACACTTCTTGTAACGAATCTTCACGATTTTCAATTAATTTTCCAATATCTTTCACTGCTATAAGTCCATCATTGCCATGACACATCAAGTTTCCATTTCCTAGTTGAAGTAAAGTATCAGAAAACTGTTGCGCATCAGCATCACCTGTCGTATGAACCCTCATATTAATTTGAAGATTAAGTGTTTCAATTTCATTCCATATAACTGAAGATTTCAGGCATGCATGTATTTCATCAGTTCTTGTTCCACTTGGAATAACAGGCAGAGTCTGTCGGAAGTCACCAGCCAAGAGCAAAGTAATACCTCCCATCCTTCGGTTATTATGCCTCAAGTCTTGCAGAGTAACATCAAGGGCTTCTAATGCAGCTTTGTGGATATTGTACATTCATCCCAAACAATTAACTTACATTCCTGTAAAACCTTAGCCTCTCCTGAACCCCTGGAAATATTGCACGTTGGTGCCTTTGATTTTGCCATATTTAATGGCAACTTGAATGCAGAATGTTCCGTCCTTCCTCCAGTGAGTAGTGTAGCAGCAATTCCAGAAGACGCAACAACTAATGCGATGCAATTCCTCAATCGTACCTTGGCCAAAATAAGATTAATTACAAATGTTTTGCCTGTTCCACCTGGGGCATCAAGAAAAAACACACCACCGGATTCATTGAAGACTGATGTTGTAATCCTATCAAATGCTTCTTTCTGATCTGGAACCAATTTACTCTCATTTCCTTCTAAGAATTTAATAAGTGCCTCTGTATCATAACTTCTTTCCGCAATTAATTCAGTTGGTAACGTGGAATCTGGGTTGCGAATCGATTCAGGCAATTAAAAATTTGTTATATGAGATCCTCCTAAGGATATAATTTTATCTTCAAAAATTATCAAAGCTGAGTTGAAGATGGCCCCAGTGTATTGTAACTGCATATTGTTGAGCCTAACCTTTGCTTGATACAAAATGTCTTCGGAGAGATTTTCCCTGTGCATATTCTATAATTCCTGAGGGTTTGACACAGCACATGTTTGCAACATAACAGCAAAGAGGTTTCGAAGCATGACTGGAGAGCTAGTAAGTGCTGCTTCTTGTAATGTTGCGTTCCAATGTTCATCATTTTAAAAAAGTCCTATAAGCTGGCAAGCTTCTTTGAAAGTCGGAGAAACAATTCTTTGAAATGTCCTCAAATCTTCAAATGACTTAGATCCTCGTACTTCATGCAGCAGTAACCTGAGATAAAAACATTCAGAGTTGTTCGGATGTACTGTATATACTCTGCCGAGTGCATCACCTGACTTGACTCCTGGGTGATGAGGTACATCTAATCCCAATCTTCGGCGGTTCCATTTATTGTTTCCACTATTCCATGTATAGTACTTTGGAGCCTAATGGTATAATAATGTCTGAGCAAAATCACCTTCAACGCAGAGTTTGAAAAAAGCTGTTAGTGTAGTTTCTTGAGGAAACTGGGCATGTTCCATAACATTGCTTTGTGGAAAGTAAACTCTCTGACCATTTTCCAGGTCAACACTCAAATGAGTGACTGTTGGAAAGCACTCATGGATGGGAAAATTAAGTATTCTCCAAACCGCTATTTTACTGCTGATATATCTACCCATTTCATACTGCTGAACTTCATTCCTATCATTTTCTGGAGTGGTTAAACCAAAAACAGCCATATCAGATCCTTTATTTACATATTTGCAGATGTACTTAATTGACTTAACAGAATTGCAAAACTCTATATTTCTGTGGGCCTTGAATATGTTTTACAATAGAGGACAATAAGGAAGGATCCATTTGTTGTCAACGACAACCTCAATCTTCGGACGACAATGTTCGCTGTTAATCCTCCATCTTCTGGACTCCTACGACGATATAATGGGTATCCATCATGGCCTGTCTGCGTATCTTTTAGGAATGAACGCGGATATCTTTTGGTATATTTCCCATCCTTCATACATGGAGAATGTGGAGTGATGTTTCCTCAGGGACCATGGACCATCTGTGTAGTTATGCAATCATACAGCTGTATGTCTTCTTCCGGATTGGGTATTTCAGCACTGATGAATTGATCAACTCGGTCAGAAGGAATTTTCTGTTTTAGCCATACCAGGATATGAGCGCGTGGAAGTCCACGCATCTGCCATTCAATCGTATACATATAGCACTGTACATCTCGGAAAATCTTTCCCTTGGTTATGAGATTCATAAGTATCTTCCGCTTGAGATGAAAAACTCTGGCTAACAGATCATGCCGATGTTGACGTTTCTGTCCTAGAAATAGTTCATTCTGGATTTCATCCCATGCAGGATTACAGTTGAAAGTTATGAAGAGGTCCTGGCGGCCATTATTCCTTACATATGTCATTGCATCTTGTATAGCATCACAAGACCTGTTTAGCATCACAAGACCTGCAGAGCATCACAAGACCTGTTTGTATCTGCAATGATTCTGATAGTGTTGTTTCTTAATTCCAATACAATGTCTCTAGTGCCATATTCTTGCCCCGCCATAATAACTCCAACTTCTGATGTCGTAAGTGCACTAAATCTTCTTTCCTGATGACCAACAGGAGTCTTATCTGCAAAAATTATTAAATTTACATCTGGAGAATTTTTTTCCATGGCCATTTTAAAACTTCTAACAAAAGCATTTTCCCTATTCAAAATGTCTTGCAAAATCCTAACTAAATCTTCCCTTGTTTATGGTACATTCTGAAAACGCTGGCGAGCTTGTTCAGAATCATCTCCACTGAAATAAATTTTCAACAATTTTGCCCGTTCATTCGGTAATGGCTGTAGACTGCCAAACCTATGGTACACTTGACCTTGAATTTTAAAAGTGGGCATATATCCAGGTTCTTTAATCTCTTTGGTTGTCCCAAAAGATGTCAACTGGAAACAGCTGTTATAACGACGAATGCATTTTATAAAATGTGCTGAATCTTCTGAGTCACCATTAAACAAATTCTGTAACATCTGTGGAGGATTGGTGAGAACTGGAATTTGAACTTTTCCACCACTGCAACACATTCCAGGAGCTTCATTTTCCCACTTCACGGCAGAACAGTGTTGACATCTCAAATTCATATTTTGAATAAGGCATGCTAGATCATTCCTGTAATCCAAATTGGGGTTGTATGCAAATGCTGCATTCTGTTTCTCTCTCCACAAATGTGCTCTAGCATCGCTTTTGTTAAGTCGATACCGCTGAAGTCGAGTCTGGTTCTGCTGGACTGTCTGAGAGGCTCTAGATGTTGCATCTCTCTCCCTCATAACCTGAAGTCTGGTCTCACGCTGCTGGAGTGTCTCAGAAGCTCTGGATGTGGAGGCTGTATCCTTCATAACCTGAAGTCTGGTCTCACGCTGCTGGAGTGTCTCAGAAGCTCTGGATGTGGAGGCTGTGTCCCTCATAATCTGAAGTCTTTGATTACGTTTGTCTACAGTCTCAGCTGACCTTGAAATACTACTTCTTTCACGAAGGTATGCAAATCTTTCTTGCAAGTCTGTCTTGGTGCGCATGGGCAGTTCTTATGAATGATTGATTCCATCGTCTGCAGATGAAATATTATTTAAAAACTGTGTTTATTCATAATTATTATAAAGCTTCCAAACTAATCTTAGAATTATCTCCTGGCTTCAAAACATAATTATACGAAGTTTCAACCAGATTCGTCAAGAATGTAGATTTGTATACATTAAATATATACATACATACATACATACATACATAGAGACACTCTGGTTTATTTATATAGATATATTGTTCCGTATTTTCCTGGGTTCGTTAGGATTGAATAAGAATCTCTTCAGAAAGTTTACACAAAATAAATTTATTATTTTGTAAATTCTTCAGGCGTATACACAAATTCAAACATTAAAGACGTAACAAATGTCTTCTATACAGCAGAAAATTCTGAAAACACAAGTCGGGATACGCGAATTTTCTATATAATACACGCCAATTAAAGCAGTTTCAACGCATTCAGTTATCACTAGGAAATTGAACTGAGTTCCAATGCCAATGTCAGGTATATTTATATATTTCCAAAGCTTCCTCTATAGGTCAGTCACAGCTAGATATTTCTAAAAACTTCCGGTAAGGTTTAGTCGGCAAGTAGGAGAAATATCACCAAATCTGGCGACCAAAATAAGTCACAAAATCCATCGCCAATTTGGTGATAATTCTCATATTTGGTGAGATTCCCATAGATTCCCAGGTTATATACGTAGCTATAGCAGTTCTTCAATAGAAGCCATTTTAACGAAATAAAATGCAATATTTACAAAATGCCTAACAACATTAAAAGCATTTCCGGCATACTTATTTTTTTAAATAACGAATTCTTGAAGATTTTTTTTTTATTATCGCCGGTATTCTTTATTTTCATCTGCATATTATTTTAAAACTAACACACTGTTTTTAAACCTTAAAAAGATCGTTCGTCCATTTAACACATTCGCAGTCATGGCCAGAACGTGCCATATAGTTGCAAAAGTACACCTGTATACACGTTTCATGATGTGGAATTTGGTAAATTCCTTCTTTGCTGGACCAAAAAGGAAATATTCGAACATATTTTATTTTCTTTACTGGAGTGAAATGTTTAAGACACCTTTTGACAAGGTTAGGTATTTCCCACTCGGACGTCGCATTTTTTTTAACTTTTACTGTGTGTGTCAATTGTTTTTATGTTATATAGGGAAATCGATGCGAATAGTCTGTGTAATAACCTGTGTAATAAAGTAGCAGTATATTTAATAGTGTCGCTTTAATAATTACTCATCGAAGATTCACAATTTAAAATTTTATATTTTAAAGAAACATTTACAAAAGTTTCGAAAGTGCTAGATAATACTTTTTGTTTGTTTCAAACCAGTTTTATTAACATTTAGCTTAAGGGGCCCATTTTTCCGATTCCCTGTTTAGAACGGGAAATTTCATCCCCCCTTTGTAAGAACGGCCATTACGGGGTTCAAATATATATATATATATATATATATATGTATATATATATATATATATATACAGTCGGACCTCTATTTAACAAACTTTTTCTTGTGATCCAAACTTATTTTTTTCTCCATATTTCTCAAAATATTTCTGAGAATTTCAAACTTATTCTTTTTTTAACACATTTAACACATTAACTTTATTATAACACATTCCGACGCGGGTTGCATTTTGAAGAAAATACACCTGAAGTGGTTTTTGGTGACATTGCAAAGATGAGAGACGTATTATGAGAGAAATCACTTTTTCAAACAAAAAACTCAGACAAAATTAACATACTTTATCAGTAATTAAATTTAAATACGCATGTGGTAATGTATGGTTAAAATTACTTCTTATAATAAATGCGATAATGCCATTAAAATTCATTAATTTTAATAAAATTTTTTTTAATTGAAAATATAGTGTATTCCCGGAAAATATTTTGTTTTTATCTTGCTTTCCTTGCAGATTTCTGTTTGATGGGTAATATATATAAACAAATAGACATTAATGTACAAAATAAAGGTGTGATCAATTCCTTTTATTAATAATATTTAGTGTTTATGAATTTAAAATCTGTTTTGTTAGTTTAAAGTATTTTAAAAGTTGAATCTCTATTTAACGAATTTTCCATATAACGAACTTATTTTCGGGATTTAGAGACTTCGTTAAATAGAGGTCCGACTGTATATATATATATATATATATATATATATATATATATATATATATATATATATATATATATGCATATATATATATATACACATATACACTGCTGGCCACTGTAAATGCAACACCCTGAAGGAAACATGCAAATAACATGAAATTTACAACATGCATTAGCGGAGGTGAGATATGCAAATGATTAGAATTTCAGCGCAGACGCACATCACGCGCGCCTGTGCGCCACTTCAAAGCGCTATTTAAGGCTTGGAGATTTCTACGATTTCAAGTTCGGCAATTGTGTTTTTCTTGTGGTTTTTTCAAAAAAACGATCAATTATGCCTCGTCGAAAACAGCGAACATCTTTTCATCAAGTATCCGAGTTCGACAGAGGAAGGATAGTGGCCTACCGAGATTGTGGATTATCTTTCAGGGAAATCGGTAGTCGTGTTGGACGAAACCAAACAACTGTAATCCGGATATGTGATCGTTGGATGCAGGAGGGTATGACGGACTGGCGTGTTCGATCGCATCCACCTCAGCGCACCACTTCACGTGATGACAGGCAAATTGTGCGCATGGCAGTGACGGATCGCTCAGTCACATCACGAACCATAGCACAGCACATGCAGTCTGTAACGCATCATCCAGAGTCTTCGCGTACAATTCGACGCCGTTTACAGCAGAGTGGTCTGTTCGCAAGACGCCCATTGCTTTGTCTACCCTTGACGCAGAACCACAGACGTCTCCGCCGCCAATGGTGCGATGACAGAAGAATGTGGACGGCAGAATGGAATGAATTTGTCTTTACTGACGAGTCACGCTTCTGTCTGCAACACCACGATGGTCGCATTCGAGTCTGGAGACACCGTGAAGAGAGGATGCTGAACAGCTGCGTTATGCACCACCACACTGGTCCTTCACCGGGTATTATGGTATGGGGCGGTATTGGATATCACTCTCGCACATCTCTAGTATGTATTGCCGGTACTATAAACAGCCAGCGCTACATCTCCGAGGTGATGAAGCCAGTTGTCCTTCTTTACCTTCAGGGCTTGCCCACAGCCATATTTCAACATGGTAATGCGCGACCACAGGTGGCACGCATTGTCCAATGGTTCTTCGTCAATCGCCAGATTGAATTGCTTCCCTGGCCGCCTCGCTCTCCTTATCTTTCGCCGATAGAAAACATGTGGTCGATGGTTGCTCTACGATTGACCAAGATTCCATCCCCAGCTGCCACAGCAGATCAACTTTGGCAACGTGTGGAAGCTGCTTGATCTGCTGTACCCCAAGAACTCATCCAAAGTCTCTTTGAATCAATGCCGAGGCGTGTGGCAGCGGAAATCTCCAACAATGGCGTCTACTCTGGCTACTGATTTTGGCAGGAACCACACTTCACAGAAGTCTATAAATTTAATCATTTGATACTTGGTCAACATGTTATCTACAAAATAAATTTTGTTGTGATATCTCTTGTCTTTCTTGGTGTTGCAATTTGGGTGGCTAGCAGTGTATATATATGTATATATAATGTATATATATATATGTCAAGCGTAAGACTACGCCCGTCATCTTACAAATTATGGCAGTCAGGATATATCCGGTGGTGTAACAAGAAGTAATCAAAAAAATAATTGAGCAGGCATCAGTTCAAGTTATTCCATTTTATTTCTTTTCATGCAGACCACAGATCCGACTCAGCGCGTTCATTTTGAGCCATTTCGCTTTTAGAGACACGGTGAACATACGTCCGACGGCATTGACTTCTACCCCGGGTTCTCCCAGATCTCACGGCCAATTCCACGCGCCAACTCTCTCTGCACATGCGCAGAGCCCTAACTAGTTATTTTTTCAAGGAGAATTACATAATACTTCCTCTTCGAACACTTAAACCACAGGCGCGCCAAGATTATATAATAAAAAGTGGAATTTCCCTTTCCCAATTCGCGCGTCTTGAAATATGAAAAATTAGAGGCGAATTACGCCACGAATATAATTTAATTCCCAAGACCCCTTTAAATTTAAAGTAATCATTCTTTTCCCATTAAATCCTTGACATACATACATACATATATATATATATATATATATATATATATATATATATATATATATATATATATATATATATATATATATATATATATATATATACGTATATATATACGTATATATATATACATATATATATATATATATATATATATATATATATATATATATATGTATATACATATATATATATATATATTATCGGCACAGAAATTTATTATACCTCGTACTGTTATCGGGGTCACGAATGAAGAGTCGATCAAACGCATGCTATTTTGAAAATATAACGTTGCCTGAAGGTCAAAGCACGCATCTGCAATGTAAACAGGAAGTCAATGGAGAATTCACCCCTTGCGAGCAGATGAGAGATTTGACACGATGAAGCTGTTCTAGAATTTACAGGAATAACTGCAAAGCATAACAAGTATGGAGCTGTGGCACGCATTCACGTTAATAATTCCCATATGCTTTGCTGCGAGTGCAGAGATTTTCAGTACATCCGATCTCCTGAAGTCCGAAACCAAGAAAAATATTTCTCAGCTCAGCAATCTGAATTGCTGTATCTTAGTGTCTAGAGTCAGGGATTTATCCCACTTTCTTAAAAGGAACGTACTTAACATGCGAAGCCATGAAAACTCTTAGGTCAGGAAATTTTCAATCATTAAATTGAAAAATTGCAAAATTTAATTAAAAAGATGATAATTATGAAGAATTTTATTAATGATTCAAAATTCTATTTTATTATGTTGAATATAATTACTAGATCTTGATTAATATCACATAAAGTACAACTCTGTTTACCACTGTTTTTCCATATATGGGTGCAGTTGCCCAGCTGGCAAGGACAGCAGTCTAGTGATGTAAAAGTCACTGGTACGATGCTCGTCGCCGACAAATCCACTGCCGTGTACACTTATACCGGCTGGTGCGCGTAAAATCTGTCGTAGCTGCAATGTCCTCTAAGTTTTCAAAATTTTCTCTGGAGGTACAGGGCCAAGTGTTCTTGTCTCTTCACTTGATCAGTCACGTCATTTTGACTCGGTTCAAAATTACGGGACTGATCCTTTGGCCATGTAGAACTCCGACCCTTGTGGTACCAGTCAAAATAGGAGCCGTACCGTCATCGCCCATAGTCTTCGGGACTTGATCTGATGTTGCTGTCGGTCAAGTGGCATAAGCAACAACAACACAACGCCACTGTTATTCAAAATATTCATCTCTAATCATAAAGATCAGAATTACATAGTATGATTTGAATAATTCGAAAATCGAATATTTTTCCATTGCACTTAATTAGAAAATCTGAATTACTATCGTTCAAATCTACGAGCCTCTTAGATTACAAAACATGAAAATGCAGAAAAAAAATTGTTGAACAACAAATTTAGAACTGTCGCTTTAAAAAAAAATGCATGGTTAAACCAATTTTATAGACACTCAAAGCATCAGAATAGCGAGAAAGTAAATGTAATACATTTTCTGAAAGGAAACAAAACAAAAACCATTTGTTATTTAGTAGTTTGGTTTCATCCCATTAGCTTTTATGTTAGAGTATAATTGTTTAGAATGTTATTTTTTAAATCTCTGTTTGAACAAAATAAGCCTTGTGTATTCCGAAGAGTTGAAACAGGTTCAGTTTTCTCTTTTCATTCAATTTTCTGGCGAAATTCCTTCCTTATTCCCCAAAATTTCTTAAATGATTTAAACTACCGGCCAAGAAATTACACTGATTTGTATTTGTTTGAAGTATCTACTACTTCCGAGGAAATTTATTCTTTTTCATCCGTAACTTCCGAATTTCTTATACTTGTCGTTATATTTCTGTTCAAAAATATCAACAGAGTGACTGGCAATTTAAACTTATTCCATATGCTTTCAAATCTGAATTTGCATCATAAGAATCTAAGTACTTTGTAGAGTCTACATACTTAACAAGCACAGAAAAATATATTGCGAATCATATGAAAGCTGATTTTTTAATGAAATCGCATACTTACCACAAAAAAAAATCATTAAGGTACAAAATTGCTAGAATAACGCTAACATAGGTATATAACTCAGTTTAAAGGTAAAAAAGAAAAGAAAATATGTTAATTTAGTTCTTTGTTCACACCTCTACAGTGATCTGAACATCTCTGGTCACTGCAAATCCACCAGTGTGTTCACTAATGGTGGCCGGGGCACGTGGAATAGATCGCGGCTGCATTGTCCTCCAAGTTCTCGAATTTACCTCTGGAGACGCGGGGTCAAGTGTTCCGGACTCATCACTTGAGACTTGGTTCAAAATTATTCGACCGGTCATTTAGCCAAGTCGGACAACGACCCTTGTGGTGCTAATTCAAAACAGGAGCCGCCCCTTTCAGCCCAATAGCCTAGTAGGACCTGGTGAATGGAACCTTCAACCAGGGGGCATTAGCAACAACTTCGTACTGCACTTTGGTACCCCCTAGCTTTTAGGACAACGCTCAACTGTCTCGTATGTTACTTCTTTGTTATATTATTTACAGAATATTTATGAGCAAAACATACCCATGTAGGCTCTAGAGACTATATTTTTGTTTGTTTTGTTATAATTTCTTAGGGACGTTTTATTATTATTCCGAAGAAATTATCAATAGATTCCGAATCCGAGTACTTCGCTGAAGTAACTGCATTTATTTGCGTTTGTTTTTATACCTTGAAAATAGAGGCCTTCTGATGATTATTGTTGCAGTCTCTTGTAAATAGAAGCTAAATCATGATATTAAAAAGCAAAATTATCACATCACCTTTATAAACTTATATCCCAATTAACTTGTTTTAATCAGAAATAAACTTCCTAGCTTAATAAACATTACCTGATAGAATAAGTCTACTTCCTACTGATATTTAAGACATAAAGATGTTTTTGATTTCATACACAGAATTTTCTTTTTTTGTGCAGTTGCTTTTTAAAATGTTTTTTTAATTCATAAACGTAGTTCAAAAACGTGTTTCAGGAAATGAACTTAAGGAAATGTTACCGAGCAATTTTGTCAGGTTTGGTGTTATTTTATTTTCTCACCTGTTGTATTTAAGTTTGCTTTTTCTCGTTTCTAAAGTTTTAGCAACAGCCGATGAAATTCAGAATAAGACGGAAGAGAGTAAACCGGTTAAAGATGATCACGAAGGTTAGCAGCAGTGTCAAAGTTTTAGATAAAACAAGAGCGCGGTTTTGGATAAAACAAGAGTGCAGTAGACAAAAAACAGAGTTTCCGCGAAGCAACGTGTGTAGAAACTCGCTGGTAGATGAGGTATTTCTGATACCGTGAACGGGAAATTTTTGATCGAAGTGCTAATCAAGTAGACTGGAGTTAAGATTTTGACTTAGCTAGTTTTGTTTTAGCAACGTGATTTGTTTGTAAACATAAATTTTAGTAGAATATATCTTCAGTTTTAACCCCAGCCATTAATTGTTGGTTTTGATAAATTCCAAAAAGATTTAAGAAACTCCAAATGTAACACAAATGTCCAAAAATTAATTTTCTGCCTGATTCTCAGAAGATTTTTCACAAAAAACAACAACGAGCGAAAAAAAATTAACCTCAAATGAAGTATATATTCTGAGACTAAAACTCTTTTGGATGGGTATTTTCACGTGTTATTGTACAATCTCACGGAGACCATGTTTTAATACATAAATATGCTCTATATAAACCTGTGAGACCAAAAAAGATGGACCTCTGAACTCATACATAAATGCCATAAATTTCCATCGAAAAAGGATGCAACATCTATCGAAGTTAGTGAAGCGCGGTTCATGCACGTGACACAAGGAATCCTTTTAATACTACCGGATATGCCGGGTCGCTGTCTTGGTTTTCACGGTTTGTTTATTATACAACGGTTTGGCGTGTTTCCTTTTCTTTCTTCTTCCAGGCTGAGATTTTTGCGCCAGAGAAATCTATGTTCTTCTTTGTTTACTCAAAACTGTCTGCTAAAATTTAGCCTACGGATTTAATGAACGAATATTATTTCTAATGTAACTCTTAAAGCACTGGATAAACGTTATTTTCCTAACATTTATGACTAAAGGTGTGGAATTTGCTATTTAGCCATTTTCCTTATTCTTAGGCCAAACTTTTTAGTATGATGGAATGCAGAAATAAAGATTTATATTAAAAAATACTCCTTTTAGCACTTTTGAAATGAGATTTTAACGTAGGATTACGTTCCTCCATAACAGTGCTCCGGAAAGCAAAATTTCAGACGCTAAAATCGTCCGTCGCGCATCGTCGCGAGTTATAATTTTGGCAGCGCGCAAAACCCAGTCTGTATCGCTTGGCCAAGCAGAAAAAGTTAAACAGAAAAGTAAAAAAATGCGCCAAAATGTTGACATACATGTACACACACACACACACACACACACATATATATATAGATAGATACATATATACATAACACATACATATATACATACAAAAGAAATAAGCAACGATAAGTAATCCTACGTTAATAGACCGCGGTAGTTTTGTTAGAAGCAACTACCTGAAATTTTTTTCTAACGATTCATTTATAACTGAATGATTTACACAAAACTAGGCTAATTTCACAAGTTTACAGCAAATAGAAGTATAACTAGAGAACTATTGGAAAGCATCGAAATTTTGAATTCATTTGTCAAAATAAGAAATAGCATTTGATAAAAAAATCAAGCCAATTTTAGAAAATTTTAAGATTTAAAAAAAATGTAACTTATAAGACTAACTAAACAGTTAAATAGCATGTAAAATATCTAGTCGCTCAGTCAGTTCTTTTCTTCTAAAATTAATTTTATCTATGATCCTATTAAGAATAAAACTAAAACATATAAAAAAAGATATAAATCATTCTTAAAGTCACTTTTGGATGGGGAACTAATCTCACCTGAACTACGAACCTGAGTTCTGTCAGTGTCCATTCAAATTTATTTCAGAATTATCAACACATTATTTCTGAAAGCGAAGCATTATTCAAATAAAATGTTAAGAGGTTTCATTTTTTAAACCCCTCATAAATAAGCTACTGTTACGCTCTTTGCTTGCTACTATACTTCTTTTATGATATTGTGGTGTCACCGTGGTCTCGGACACAAAAATTGTTCACTACTTTCTCCTAAAGAAGCAATTTAAAATCGGCATTACTGCGCATGCCTGATTTCATGTAAACACAGATTTAAAAACCCAGTTGTTTTTCAGCTCGACACATACTCTTTTCCCTGCAGGAATTTCTGTATAATTTCCTTTCCGAGTTGGGAAAGATCTGTTTTGTTTTTATGTATTAAATTATAATTTTTATTCTGACGATTAAACTCCTTCCAGTTTATGCTTGCATTCGTCATTGCATTTCATCACGAATACGCAGCGGCATGATAGCCATGTATTCCACTAGCTATCGCCGCAAGGTTAGTAGTCCTAACTCAGAAGGGCTACACTGGTGACCCGGACTGTTACACAGGTGAAGTGTTTCCACGTGTATCCGTATTAACGTATGTGGATATATACAAACGTGCAAGCACCTAACTTCAAGAATTCTTTTGCTTTTTAAACGGCTTGTTTCACATTGACTGCACTGAGCTGTGTACTTCATATTAATGGCGGCTTTCTTCTGCGTAGGGTAAAGCAGGTAGGTGAAATGTTCATGGTTTTGGTTCTTGACCTCCTTTAAACATATTCGTGTCAATAGCAGTGTTGTAAAATGTTTAAATTTAATGTTTACTAAATATTTTAACGCACTATTGTAAGTCAGGTTAGATAAATAATTTAAACATCTTTTGTAATTTAAGAGCTTCTCTTGCTGTGTTATACAATTTTATACCAGTATTGTTTTGAATAATGGATGGGGATACTGTATCACTGCTGATGCAGAGCTTTGGTTTTCACAAGTTGAAGCCCAATTCGCCTTTTCAAGGATTACGGCTTATCAAACAAAATTCCATGCTGTGATAACTGCACTAGAGCCCAGGATCTTAAAGTGCGTTCGAGACTGTGACGGATGTCGAGTTGAAAGTCCTTTTTTTTTAAAACTAGAACCAGCTCTTTTTTAAACATACAGTTTATTATGAGACGAGCACAGCACGGACAGGTACAAGAGACGATATATATAACAGGTAGAAGAACAATATATACAGGAACAAATTATCAACGTAACCTCAACGCTCTAAAGCAAATACCAGCTACGTTCGGAGTCTTCAGTCACCTCCGACCTTTTCTCTCTAAAAAAAAACTATATAAGACACGACCGGAGTCTACAATCACCTCCGTCGTTCTCCGTGACAGCTTATCAGATACGTCTGGAGTCTGCAGTCACCCCCAGCGTTCTGCCTAGTACCCCTTACGCTACGATAGGGGGCGTTATTCCTTGTTATAGTGACTCGCCTGTCTCTACACCCTCCCCTCAAGATTGGGATTATGCCTCAAATAATCTTAATCTGAAACTTAAGTGACAGGCGAATCACATCTTAACTACTATTATCAGGTAACATAATATGACAAATCACTTTTACCTGCTCGATTATATAATGTTGACAAAAAATATATACTTAGCTAGAAAATAAAACAATTAATTAAAAAAATGTTCAATGAAAAGTCAGTGTTCAGGAACAGTTTATAATGGCACAGTTTATAATCAGGAACAGTCTCTGGTGCAATATTTTAGTCCGGCATCAGTCTGGACAAAGTGTCAGCATTAACAACTTTGACCCTTGAGTAACATAAAACACAGAGTTTAAGCAATGTTAAGTCTATCAATTACACAGATTTTTTTTTATTTTATGGTAGTTCATCTCAAATACTACGCATTCATTGCGATTATTTTGCACTCGTGACCCATTCTGTAGGACCGAATCACTTTCCTTAGACACATAACTCACAACGGCATTTGATTTTGCCACTTCTTCCCTCAGCAACAAAATAGTAGCATTTTTCTCCTCTATTTTAGCATGTAATTCATCGCACAGTCTTTAAATTTTGTGATTCGTCACCGGTTTCCGCAGCGGTTTTCACATACTCACTGAGTGAAGTCGCACATTTATTGTACGTAACGTTGGGAACATTGGACTTATCTAGCAGGTTGCTAAAAGCAGTTGAGTTGGTCTTTGACGGTTTTGACTTCTCCGTCTCACAAACATGCAGTTCTGAAGCACCCATTACATTTTCCACATCATTCATGTCACTCCTAATTTTACCACCCGTGAAAAAGCCCGAATCACTTTTCGATTTCTCTACTTCGATAACATGACTTTTCGAAACACCACTTTCACTTCCTAGTTCATGGACATCTTTCTTATTTTCAAACGTATGGAAGTCGTGCGAATTACTTATTTGTTCATGGTTTCGCTGCTCGGAATATTCGTACGAATTATTCCGCATTTCAGGTTTCACACCCGACTTTAAATTAGAAATAGGCAGTTCTTTTTCCACAATCTTATTTTTCTCCATTTTCCGTTTAACATGATCAAGAACCGCTTTTAACGATTCACAACTTTCTCCGTTTCGCTTATCAGTACCTAATATCAGGTTACACCTTTTCGTCTCTCGCCGCGAACTGTGGTTTACACATATTTCACTCCCCTCAGACCCTTTCGTGGGGATTCTACTGTCCGGCTCAAGCTCTGCTGCAGTGGGGTTTGACTCTCCCGAAAGCAATAAATTGTGCGCCTGTGGGGTCAACAACCCGGGGCCGTGAAGCTTTTCTGATAAGGCTACGAATATCTCGCCAGGTCTGAAAAGGAGCGGTTTTTCGGGGTTGCTAAGAGAAATTGGAATTCTCGCCACTCTGGCTTTAATTGTTTCTCCAAAAGCAGAAATCAGCTTAATATTGCCACTAGCTTTGATAGGAATATCAGGCATATATCTCGGGTTCAAAACGTTAATTTGAGCTCCGGAGTCAATAATTATATCTGGTATCTCTTTACCCGCAATCCAAATATTGACACTTTGCTTTACTATTTTGTCGGTTGCTTTACTATTTTGTCGGATTCTAAACGTGTAAATCCGATCTTCGCTATCATGTCGTCGCTACCATTTTCCTCTGTCGTCTCATTCTTTGAGCTATCGGAGCGTTTTTTCTGTTTACCCTGTTGCGAACAAAATCTGGCAAGGTGGGAATTTTCTCCACATATATAACAGTCTTTGGGCGGATATCTATTTTTATTCGTGCTGTTTCTCAAATGTGGTGGAACATATTTATATTCTTTGGAAACATGCGGCAATTCATTAGCTGTACCTTCGCTAGTATTAACAGTTGTTTCGTTCAACGATTTACCTATATTGACAAAATATATGTCGATTTCTTTAGATAACTGTTTCGGTTTCATCCAACTCTCTCCTGTCTTCACATTAATGTAGGTGGCGGTTTCTCTGTCTAAAGTTTCGAAGATTTTGTCGGAAATTATCAGTTGACACAACGTATCAAAATCTTTAACTTCACGCAGCTGACAGTAATAATGGAAATTTGCAGACAGCCTAGATGCAAATTGAACGTACGACTCTTTAGGCTCGCGTCGTGCTCTTCGAAAATTCATGAGACATTCGTAAGCTGTTGGTTGAAACTCTTTCAACACAAGTTTCTTAATGGTATCATACGATCTTAATTCATCGTCGCTAACATAAGATAGTAAGTTTGTAGCTTTGTCCCTCAAAATGTTAATCAAAATTTCCGATTTAAACTCTTCCGGTACGTTTTTGGTAACGAATGCTCTCTCCAGTGTTTGAAAGAACAAACTGAAGTTTTCCGATTTGCCAGGAACTGGAATGGTTAAAGTTTTCACACTTCTTATTAAACTTTCTAAATTTCCCGGACCTGCCTCGACATCTCTACTCGGGTGAGGTTCATCTCTAGACGCGTTCTGACTTCTAATTTTTTGCAATTCAATTTCTTTTTCCAACTGCGCTAATTTAATTTTCTCATATTCAATTTTATGCGCTTCAAGTGCTAAGTGTGCATCTCTAGTTTTTATCTCATTTTCTTCCTTTGTTCTTCTATTCTCAACTATTGAGATCAATAACTCTGCTACAAACTCTGGTTCGTCTTTAAAAGATTGACTTTCTTCAATTTTATTTTTTAATTGCATCACTGTTAAACCAACAGTTGGTTCATCATCTATTTCACTGAGAAGTTCTATCAAATCTTCTTTTCTCGAATTCTTATACATTTTAGCTTTATATATATTTATATATCTTCCTTATATATATCTATATAACTCCGATGGAATTATACTTCAAGTAAAATCATATCAAATATCTCCTACCTTATTTCCATGACATCTGAATGACGTTTTCATTAGCTCTGTCAACAGTCCTTTGCTCTGGTTCACTGTGATTAAGCTCTGGTTCTCGAAAGAGAGCGTGTTGTGACGGATGTCGAGTTGAAAGTCCTTTTTTTTTTAAAACTAGAACCAGCTCTTTTTTAAACATACAGTTTATTATGAGACGAGCACAGCACGGACAGGTACAAGAGACGATATATATAACAGGTAGAAGAACAATATATACAGGAACAAATTATCAACGTAACCTCAACGCTCTAAAGCAAATACCAGCTACGTTCGGAGTCTTCAGTCACCTCCGACCTTTTCTCTCTAAAAAAAAACTATATAAGACACGACCGGAGTCTACAATCACCTCCGTCGTTCTCCGTGACAGCTTATCAGATACGTCTGGAGTCTGCAGTCACCCCCAGCGTTCTGCCTAGTACCCCTTACGCTACGATAGGGGGCGTTATTCCTTGTTATAGTGACTCGCTTGTCTCTACAGAGACATTGTAGTTAAAACCCTAGCTAAAAATGCTTATGAGGAGTTAAAAGCTCGTGTTTTGTCATATTTTGAACAGTCGGAGAGTTCACGTTTAAAACTTTTGTTGAATGATTTAGTGTTAGGTGACCAACGCCCTTCTCAATTACTTCGCGAAATGGAAAGTTTGAATGGCGAAAAATTGAACCCAAGTGCAATTCGTGCCTTGTGGTTGCAGCGGTTTCCACAAAATGTTCAACAAATACTAGGCGTGTTTTCTGACGAAGAAACCGATAATAAGAAATTGGCAAAAATAGCTCATAGAATTTAAGAGTGTTCTGTTAACAGCATCGTGGCTTCAGACACACATATAGAAAGTTCCTCATTTGAAACGCTTAAACAGGAAATTTCTGAATTAAAACTTAAGATTGAGCAAATGTCTCTTAAACCGGTGGTTCGTAACTTTCGTAAAAGAAATCGTGGTTTTCAAAATGACAGTGCTACAGCTAAATTGTCTTCTAAAAAAAAAAGGTATTGCTGGTATCATTATAGATTTAAAAATGATGCTCGCAAGTGCGTACCCCCATGTAAATGGTCGGAAAACTGTTAAGCACGTCTGCTGCATCGGCCACAGACTGTGTTTGTGCTGGTAGCCGACTCTTTATATACGAGCGTTCTACTCGCACAAAATTTTTAGTTGATTCCGGTGCTTCTATTAGCTGATTTCCAAAAAAACTTACTTCTCGTAATGTTCCCGCTGAACTTAAATTGTATGCTGCCAATGGTACTGTCATAAAGACATATGGCGTAATTCGATGCGAACTCGATTTCGGACTTTGGCGAAAATTTACGTGGAATCTTATAGTGGCTGATACTAATACACCTATCTTGGGTGCCGATTTTTTAGAAAATTTTGCAATATGCATAGATATGAAGAATAGGCGTATTCTCGACAGTGAGACGTCATTTTCAAATATAGGTTCTATATATTCTGGCCCAGATTTACGTCTTACTCCACTAGATGGTACATCGAAATACGATGCGATTATAGCCAAATTTCCACAACTTTTTAATCCTAATACCGAAAATCGAACTATATTAAAAAGCGGGTTATTAACTCACTGTATTGAAACCACTGGACCACCCGTCTTTTCAAAACCCCGTCGTTTGAACCCTGAGAAATTACAAGCTTTAACGAACGAATTTCGAATGCTCATTAATAGAGGTGTTTTGAGGCCTTCTAAAAGTCCTTGGGCTAGTCCCATACACTTTGTCAAAAAAAAGGACAACACTTGGCGTATTTGCGGAGATTTTCGTGCGTTAAACAAGGTAACTATTCCTGATCGTTACCCTCTCCCACATATTCACGATGTTGTAATGGGATTGAGGGGAAAGAATTTTTTTTCTAAATTGGACCTTGTTAGGGCGTATCAACAAATCCCCGTGGAGGAGTCTGATATTATGAAAACTGCTGTAACAACACCTATAGGACTGTTTGAATATGTAAAAATTCCATTTGGTCTTAGGAATGCTGGTAATACTTTTCAGAGATTTCTAGATAATATTTTAAGAGACTTTGATTTCTGCCTATCGTATTTAGATGACATATTCATTTTTTCTGATGATGAACAGTCGCATCAGATGCATTTGCAGAAAATATTTGAGCGATTAAGCGATTATGGTCTAGTGGTAAATGTACAAAAGTGCATATTTGGCGCTTCGGAAATTTCATTTTTGGGTTTTTTAATATCGGAAAATGGTGTCGCGCCCATTAAAGTTCGCCACTTTAAAGCCACTTTAAAGTTCGTACTATTTTAGAGTACCCTCGACCTAATATTGTTAGTGAACTACGGACATTTTTAGCCATACTTAACTTTTACCACAGAGTTTTAAAAGGTTTAGCTGAGAAACAAGCTTGTCTTTATGATCTTGTCAATAATAAAAAAAAAAGAAAGACAAAACTCCTATCACCTGGACCGAAACTTGCATTGCAGCTTTCGAGTCATGCAAAAAAGCGATAGCTGACGCTACTAGTCTTGCTTTTCCTGCTCATAATGTACCTTTAATCTTAACTGCAGATGCGTCTGATTATGCTATAGGAGCTGTTTTATCACAATTGATAGGTGAAGAACAGGAATCATTAAGATTTTTTTCTAAAAAGCTTTCCCCCGCACAAGTTAAATACAGTGTATTTGATCGCGAATTATTATCAGTCTATGCCTCTGTCAAGCATTTTAGACATATGTCGGAGGGAAGAGAAGTGATTATTTATACTGATCATCGACCTCTAACATATGCTTTTAATCAAAAGTTTATTAATTCTTCTGCTAGACTGGTGCGACATTTAGAGTTGATAAGTCAATTCACAACTGACATCCGATACATACCAGGTAATCAGAATGTAGTCACGGATGCCTTTTCTAGAATCAATGCTGTTAATTTAACTAGTTCTGCTAATTACGATCAGTTGGCTACGGATCAGATTAATGATCCTGATTTGAAAGAATATTTAGAAGATAAAAATTCTGGAGGTCCAGACCTAAGGCTTATGACATTTCCCTCTTGCAAAAACGCAATTTATTGTGATATTTCTAATGATATTATTGGCCATTTATTCCAGTTAATTGGAGGATACAGATTTTCGACCCCATGCACAACCTGTCCCATCCTGGAAATAAAGCCACTCTGCGATTGTCACAGCAGCGGTTTGTCTGGAAAGGTATGAAACAGGATTGCAGTCGGTGGTGCAGAGAATGTCTGCAGTGTCAAAGAACTAAGGTAACCCGGCACAACAAAGCGTCTTTTGGTGTCTTTACTCTAGCGGAGAGGTTCTCCCATGTTCATTTAGATATCGTGGGACCCCTTTCTCCTTCACAAGGGAACAGATTTTTATTGACCTGCATTGATCGGAGTACAAGGTGTCCAAAAGCAAGACCTATTCCCGATCAGACAGCTGAGACCGTGGCAACAACCTTCATCGATTGCTGGATTTCAAGGTTCGGCGTTCCAGAGTTTATAACTACGGATCGTGGTACTAATTTTGAGTCTGAACTTTTTAAGTGCTTGTCAGAACGTCTTGGCGTTCAAAAGAAACGAACGACAGCTTATCATCCTCAAGCGAATGGCATTGTGGAAAGATTTCATCGCGTATTAAAGGCAGCGATTATGGCGGTGGACTCGGTTCACTGGACCGACGCTATTCCCCTCCTGCTTTTTTCTATTCGTTCAGCGGTTCGTGAGGATCTGCAAGCTTCCCCTACACAATTAGTTTACGGAAGCACGCTTAGACTGCCCGGTGAATTGTTCGAAGGACAGCAGCTTAAGAGGATTTATCCGAACCTGATTGAAAAGTCTCAAAAATGTATGACTAAGATTCGAGAAATTCCAACACAAAGTCATTCCAAACCTAATATATTTGTTTCAATGGATTTGAGCAAATGTGGTTATATTTTTTTGAGGACAGACAGCGTAAGGAGGCCATTAGTCCCTCCCTATCAAGGACCGTTTCCAGTTGTCTCCAGAACGGATAAACTGTTTAAAATTGTTGTTAATGGAAAACATCAAACAGTTTCGATCGAGAGAGTCAAGCCAGCTTTTGTTTTTCCGTCTGAGGCCCCTGGTGACATCCCACATATTCCCGATAAAGAATTAGTGATTACTAAATCCGGCAGAGTTCCAACACCTGTCGAAAGATTTAAAGTAACCTGTCGAGGTACTAACCTGTCGAAGGATTTAAAGTAAGATTAAGTTTTCTTTAGGGAGGCAGTACCCTAAAGATTTAAGTTTAAAAAAATCTTTTCTCATATTGTACCCTTTTTCTCCGCGGGGAGTGGTGTGGTGTCACCGTGGTCTCGGACACAAAAATTTTTCACTACTTTCTCCTAAAGAAGCAATTTAAAATCGGTATTACTGCGCATGCCTGATTTCATGTGAACACAGATTTAAAAACCCAGTTGTTTTTCAGCTCGACACATACTCTTTTCCCTGCAGGAGTTTCTGTATAATTTCCTTTCCGAGTTGGGAAAGATCTGTTTTGTTTTTATGTATTAAATTATAATTTTTATTCTGACGATTAAACTCCTTCCAGTTTATGCTTGCATTCGTCATTGCATTTCATCACGAATACGCAGCGGCATGATAGCCATGTATTGCACAAGCTATCGCCGCAAGGTTAGTAGTCCTACCTCAGAAGGGCTACAATATAAAGAAATAAAATTAAATATTAGACGAAAAACGGTTACATTGTTTTGGTTACGTATGCGATTCCTGAAGATACAATGGCTTAAGGGGTAAGAACATAAGTTAAGGCTAAACAGGTTCCTGGTTTGAAATCCTACAAGTTAAAATGGGTTTGTAAAAGTATATAAACGCTTTGGAAATATTGGCAAATAAATTACACTGTGGCACAAGTGTAAATGGTTAATTTTCATTGAGAGTTATATATATATATATATATATATATATATATATATATATATATATATATATATATATGTGACATTATAAGTTGAATCTCGTCTATTTCTATAATTCGGGTCCGACATCTGTTAAGAGAGGACCCTTTCTCTCAGGAATAGCCCACCCAAAAGCAAGTGAACATCTGCAAATTCCAGTGGGGAAAATAACACAATAAATTCTTTTCAGTTGATAGGATTATTAGCCATGCCGCCCAGAAGGAGTAACCCAAACCCCGTCTCTAGTCATCTAAAATCCGCAGTTCACAATATCTCAGAGATAATGTCTGCAGGTGCCAGAGATAAAGGATCAAAAGTGTCAAACAATATCATAAAGATAAAGCGCACCCAATGTGCCTCTTATAGTAGTATACCACCCACGAAAAACATCTGTGTTCATGTAAACAGTCGCTGACTTTGGTACAGCCCCTGACTAAGAGAGCAGGATTATTCTGTTGTTGGCTGTGTATGTGAAAAGACTTGTATGTTCCGTGTCATGCTAGAAGGACGCTCTGATATCCGTTCCCAACTCTGAATAAAAGGACTGCAATTTTATAGAACTCTGCCTCGTCTTGCTTATTGTGTGTGTTATGGAATCAGGGGTGAAATGTCACAAGCCGACAGGATTGCTACTTTGCGAAGGAAACCTAATGGATTTTAATAAGAAGAAATCAAATTGATTAAATGAACTTATATGCATTTTAAGGCAATAGAAGACAAGAAGGACAAACATGGCGGACGAGCCTTGCTTCCCAATTCCCCACACCGAACCGAGGAGGGTGTCATATTGCACCCCGTTACGAAGGAAGACAGTGCTGTAATAGCTCACTGGTGTTGCAGTGGAAAGCATCATTCGTATACAAGATGGAAGGAGTTCGGTGATAATCAGAGGTCATTGACACTAGCTTCGGACAAACTAAGTAAGGGGAGAAAGTGAACTTTCTCTGCAGCCTAAGACTAGAGGGGCTGACAAGAGATCGGGACTAAACCCATTTGAGAGTGGCAATGTTTCTCCGATATTCAGAAGAAAAGTATTCGTGTCAGAAAGCTGTACAGTGTTATGTGGTGAGTCCCCGAGATGCAGTTTACCTGGACAGAATGTGGCAGAACAAGAGAGTAATGAATGAGCACAGAAATTTATTACTGATTAGAGAGACCCTGCCGACTTCACAGATCCAATTAGGATGTGTTAAAATGAAATATAGATCAGTGTGATTATGTGTGCACGTCAAGTATTATTTATGACGGGCAGTGCAATTGTCAAAGGTTCTGATTAGCCTTTTGATGTGGCCCTAGGTGTCATCGAGCGACGAAGTGTTATTTTTAGCGTTTTGTGTGTGTGTGTGTGTATTTGTGATCACGTTGAGTGATGGGCTCATCTCATAGATTCTTACTGCAAAACTTTAGTGAAGTGCATAGTAACCCACTATGGTGTTTAGAGGATCCGGAACACAGTGATTATAACGGACAATTCATAAAAACAGTGTTACCGCTAACAGTGCAACAAACGCAAGGTAAGATTGTTATTGTTAAAATTATCTGTGTAGAAGCTACGATAGGTGATCTAACCAAAACTATTGAAGTGTATGTTATAGATACCCATTTGAATTACATCTTATTATCTTTGCCACATATGAAATTATTTAACTTGAATATTAAATTAAGTGATTGTAGTGTATATCAGGATAATCTAGATATTACTCTTAACAAATTATCGAGTTGTTATCATAATGTTTCATATCATCTCAATTCTAATATAAAAAATAAGAATAATAATAACAATGAGAGTCAGGAGGATGTCGAGAGTACCATATTCATAGAGACGAAATATTTTTATAATTCTAATAAAAGTGTAGATAACCAATATAACCCAAGTAAGGGAGTAACTAAAAATTCTAATGATATGATTTGTGCTAAAAAGTATTATAGTTCTGTTATAAGTGAGTGTGATGATATATGTAAGTCGAGTAAAATGATAAATGAATATTCTGATGATAATAACTGTACTAAATTATATTATGGTCGTATTGAAAATAATTGTGATGATATAATGCTAACGAATGGCAATGAAGAACATGAGCATCCAAAAACGTCTATGCAAATCAGGAAGACACTTGATTTGACTGAAGACTCTAAGACTCAGAATGCCATTCAGGATAAATTACCTGAATTTGCTAACATGAATCTATCGTCGGAGCTCATTCCTCTATTGTCATCGTTTATTGGTATATTTGCTTAAAAGTAAATATGGTATTGGGAGAGTGAATATGGAACCTGCTAAAAATTTTTAAGACGTCAGAATTACCTGTAGCATTGAGGCCTTATAGAGCGTGCGAGGAGTAACAGTTGAACCCTGACCCCAACAGAAGTAGGTCAAACGACGAGTAGTGTTTTAGAGGGGGAGGAAAGAGCGAGTCACCGATTCCTTTGAGTGTGTAAAAAGAGACGAATAATAAGTTACCTTAACCGAACTAGCTGAAGTTGTCAGAATTATTTTATTATTTTTTTTAATTATGAAGTTAAGAGAAAAAAATGGAAGGAGGAAATTTGTACCTTTCAGTAGAATCTTAAATTCATTTAAATAGGACAGGCTTATTCAAAGACAAGCTATCATGAGAAATTAGTACTCTGATTAGCAGATGTCATCATAAGTCAGAACACTACAGCTAGGTTAGAAGGATAAGGTAATTGAAAAATTGAGCTTGAAAGAGATGAATAATCTAATAATTGTAAAAAGCATTGTGTTCATATGATATATTTGTGTCTTAGTAAGGATTTTATTATATTATATCACCTGTTATGTCTTTTTCATTATTACGCGCTATTATCATATTATCTATTTTATGATCATACTGGCATTATTGTGATTGTATAAATAGTAATTATTATCCGAGTAAACCAGTGCTCTAGAAGTGTAAATAGTATTGAGTTATATTTTTCTGAATTGAACTAATTTAGTGCGTGATTGTCAATATGTTTTCCTATTTAATTAATGTTGAGTTACGTTTACCTGAATTGAAGTATTTAATGTATCATTTCTGTGTATTGATTTAGCATTGATTTACAAGTATCAGAATTGAATTGTTTTTGTGTATGATTTCATGTAGATTACTATTGAATTAGAACTGATTTTCGGTATAATGTATCTGCATGGAGATTCAATTAAGCCATATCCATTACCATTTCTATGTTATTCTTTTCATGGCTATACCATTATATTATCTTATACCTTATTTTATTCATAATTATTACCAGACTATTGATGTATTTGCAGAGAGATTCAATTATGCCATATCACTTGCCATTTATATGTTATTCTTTTCATGGCTATACTAGTATATTACCTTATTATTTTATTCTCCCACTAATATTGTTATAATTATGTACTTTTTAATTACTATTAGACTATTGTTGTAATTGTGCACCTATTAATTTGAGGACAAGTAATTGTATTGTTATGGTATTGAACACGATGACTGGAGATGGAGGAATTTAGATAGGTGGAGAACTTCCCCAGAGGGACGGAAAGATTTATAATTCCAGCTAACGTATGTCGATATAAAGAGCTTGATACTGCAGATCAAGAGTTTTATATCGATTATGACTTAACTTAAAAATTGAAGTAGTAAAACTTATAATGTTGATCTTGCAGAGTGAATTAGGTGAGGTCCCAACATACTCACACTCAGGTGTCTCTCACCCTATGCAGGCATAGGATGATAGCCTCTTGGGAGGGGGGATGTGACATTATAAGTTGAATCTCGTCTATTTCTATAATTCGGGTCCGACATCTGTTAAGAGAGGACCCTTTCTCTCAGGAATAGCCCACCCAAAAGCAAGTGAACATCTGCAAATTCCAGTGGGGAAAATAACACAATAAATTCTTTTCAGTTGATAGGATTATTAGCCATGCCGCCCAGAAGGAGTAACCCAAACCCCGTCTCTAGTCATCTAAAATCCGCAGTTCACAATATCTCAGAGATAATGTCTGCAGGTGCCAGAGATAAAGGATCAAAAGTGTCAAACAATATCATAAAGATAAAGCGCACCCAATGTGCCTCTTATAGTAGTATACCACCCACGAAAAACATCTGTGTTCATGTAAACAGTCGCTGACTTTGGTACAGCCCCTGACTAAGAGAGCAGGATTATTCTGTTGTTGGCTGTGTATGTGAAAAGACTTGTATGTTCCGTGTCATGCTAGAAGGACGCTCTGATATCCGTTCCCAACTCTGAATAAAAGGACTGCAATTTTATAGAACTCTGCCTCGTCTTGCTTATTGTGTGTGTTATGGAATCAGGGGTGAAATGTCACATATATATATATATATATATATATATATATATATAATGATATGTAGGGTCTGTGCCCATGAGCCGGGCGATGTCCGAATGGCTAGGGTTTTGGCATTCTGTGCCAAAGTCTGAGGGTTTGAGTCCCACTATTGGTAAGGATGTTTGTAGCTATTCTGAATCATCTTTAAGAAGTAGGTCCCGGTCTAATTATCCCTCGTGGAAAAAAAAATAACCGTAGCGCTTTAAACCAAACTTTGCCCCTGAAAACCTGGACATGAAAAAGAAAGGGACGAAAGTTAACTCTAAATGTGTTCGTTGATGTTGCTCGGAGTTTCAGTTTCTCTATTTTTGCATTGCTTAACTGCTTTATAGCAATCAAAGCAATAGTGAAACATAATTACGTATTTAAATTGAAAAATTAATGAGGATATTTACTGTATGGAATATGGAATTCAAATTAAAAATTAAAAAAATTGTAATTTTCCGGCGATCGACGTAAAAAATACGTTTCTATCCAGAAATAACTCTGCTTTATATTAAAAAGCAAATTTTAAAATTTTGGGGGAAGTTTAGATTATTTTGACACGTTTTTCAACGGCGGTATTACAGTGTCTAGATACATATGATTGCATTGTTAACTTCCAGAAATTAATTTCCATTTTTACCCTATTTATATTAACTCGCTTTCTTGTTTGTTTGTGTGTTTGTCCCTTACAAATCTTGCAATCGATTTTTAACTAACTTCCCGACTAGCTAGACATTTCAAAATTGAAGAATAGCTCAGAACACGATGACGATGTATTTTTTTAATACTTTTAGCCATCTTTAAGCAGAATTAAATTAATTTTCAGATATTGTCAGTTAATTTTGTTTCGTAGACTGGTCAAGCTATCTATCGGCAGGAACGGGAACGAAAATTTAAACGCAAGTTAACTTCCAATTAACTTCATTTTCTTTGACTTTGATGAGATAATTCATAAAAAAATTTTAAAAAAGTATTTATTAATATATAGAATTGTCAAGTTTATATGATTCAACATAAAACTTAAAAACATGGTATATAAAAATATCTTTTTATCTTGCAATTATTTTTCAGCTGTCGTCAGATGCAAGAGTCATATAGATATCCCATGATTTTCTTGAGTCTGATAACAATGCAAAGGTAATGAAACGTAAGTTACATTTACAAAGATTATCAGACAAATCTAAAAGGACGCGAAAATATAGGAAACAGAAAGAAAAAATTAAGTTGTTCTTTTTGTTAAATATTTATTAACACATTATTATTAACACCGCCACCGAGTAAACTTGTGTTTTTACACGCAAAAGTTGGAGACAACTTAGGAAATTCATATTGGAGAGATTTTTGATCCACTGAGCATTGCTTTACTTGAAAATTACCTTAACTATGACCCGAAGGAGTTCCACGAAAATCATCCCATTTTATTCTTTAAAGTGTGAATCTGAGACCCACATTAAAAGAAAACAGACTTTAGAAAGAAAAAATACCGTACTTTAGTCTAAAATTTTTGTCTCTGCCGGTTACTTGAGGATATATTGAAAAAAACTGCAGGTGAACGATGTGTTAAATTTTTTGCCTCCTGACATGTTTCTTCAAAGCGATAGAATTAGCGCAGATGCATTAATTTTCTGATAGTTCTTTTTAATGAATTTTAAGTGTTTCTTATTTTCTATTATATCTCCAAACAAAAATTTTACCATATATATTTCCGTAGAAATTTTCTACTTCAATCATTACCCTAAAAGAAACTTACAAGATTAAACTATAATGAATGCATTATTATTAAACGAAGTTCAGAATTCTTTTTTCTCATATTCTATGCTTTAGTCTTTATTCAACCATCTTCATGTAATTCCTTAAAAGAAGTAGAATTATTCGAAGCGTATATCATTTAAAAAACACGTCTCAGGAATTGTTTCGTCTCTTGAAGATTATTTCTCAAAAGAACGGGACAATGTAATTAAGTGGTTTTTGAATCAAAACAATTTTTGAGATGTGAATGAAATGCGTGAGTGGTTTTTTTTTTACCAAGTGCATTTGATTTAGGCACAATTATTTTCTTCCTTTTTTATTTATCAAATTAATTCTTTCATAAATTTAGCAGCTTTTCATAATTAAAAAACTTACCTGATACGTTTTTGCACGAATGAACGCTCAAAATATTTAGTGACGAGATGAAAAATTTAAAAAAACAATAAACATATATTTATAAAAATGTTGTCAAATATTTTTCCCAACATGTTTTTGTTCACTTCTAAAAAGCTCTTTTAATTATATTTTACGATTTTTAAATATCTGATGAATTTTGAAAAATAAAAAAAGCGGTACTTTGTAGTCATTAAGTGGTTTTGAATACAAAGTTGATATATATACATGAGAGATTACTTTAAAAGTATAATTGATCCCCTTACTAAACACACACGTTTTTATATGTTTGATTGCCATCTTATAAGTAGAAAATGGTGCTTTTTATGGTCTAAATTTTACAATTTGTTATCAGGATATTCATATTTTGGATACCCTGTGTATTTGACTTGGAATTTTTCTTTTTTTTAATATTTTTTCCTTGAGACATGAATGAAAAAACCAATGGCACATAACGGAATGATTCATAAATCAGTTAGAATTTTTTTAAGTAGGCTCTTGTGACACAAGGTTTAACCAGAGGAAAGAATACAAAATTAATTTGGCGAGATTCTTATGATTTAGTTAAACACTTTTAACTTTAAGAACTAAAACTTCAAAGTTGTTTTTGAAACACAAAATAATTACAAATATATCTTCATTCGAGGAATTCTGGCTTCTTACGCTGATGCAAGTTTTTATCCTGGATTAAGATATATAACTATTAAGGAAATAGTTAAAACGAAAAATACACTATTTATGATAACACCATTTTTAATGCTTATAACCGACTAAAAAGGCAACCATAACTATACTACTAAGTTAGCCTAGAGAAACAGCGAGAATTGGGGTAAAAATTCAGTTGTTTTTAGATATAATTTGTCAGCATAACATTCTGAAAAAAGTAAATAACGTATTGAAGCAATCGCTATACTACTAAGTTAGCCTAGGGAAACAGCGAGAATAGGGGTAAAAATTCAGTTGTTTTTAGATATAATTTGTCAGCATCACATTCTGAAAAAAGTAAATAACGTCTTGAAGCAATCACTATACTACTAAGTTAACCTAGGGAAACAGCGAGAATAGGGGTAAAAATTCAGTTGTTTTTAGATATAATTTGTTAGCAAAACATTCTGAAAAATGTAACTAATGTCTTAAAGCAATCTCTTGCCAACGACAAAGTTTGAACTCATGCCCTTAACCTTCCTACCCTGAATGGATCGAATCGACCCATTTTCATAATTTAATTCATGATAGCTCCCATGGATTTTAATTATGACAGTTTATTGTTTGAGTATTCCTCAAATAGGTAAATATGTTCAGTTTATAACTTTTTCAGACTTGGAGAATTGTTTTTTTAACAAACAAAAAAAAAGGCGACATTTTACCTGAATGGGTCTAATCGACCCATTTCAGTAATATTCACAGAAATGCATAAAAAGAAATGTATTACTTTTGGATGGTCTGTATTTCGAATGATCATTATTAGATAGCGCTACGATACTGATATACACATATAACGTTCTACTTGTTTGACGTGTTTTGCCATTTTATTTTACAATAATATGGCGCCTAATAAGCGGGGTCACTGCAGAAGAGATCAGAAAGCTTTTTCAAGAGCTCAGTGATCAATCTGATGAAGGAAGTGATAATTATTTGAATGAAACTGATGAATCTGATCACTTATCCATCGAAGACAATAATGAGAAAGCGGATATTTCCGATACAGAAGAAGAAACTGTGCGGTCACCATCTTCCTTCGTTAGTCGTAACAAAACCGAATGGTGTAAATTCCCTCCATCTACATAAAACAAAACGGTATGTACTAGCACATAATTCCAATTTATTATTATTTGATATTTATTTTATTTTATTTATTCTTATTTATTTTACTATATTTGAAAATTTCTGACTTATGTTCTGACTTTACAAACAACATAACATTATGATATTAACCCCTGGTCCTAGACGTTTTGCAATTCAGCGGATAACTGAACACCCCATGTCAGCAATGAAGCTTTTCTTGGCAAATGACATGATGAAATTAATTCTAGAAGAAACTAACCGAGAAATGAAGAGAGTGTGTTCAGAACAGAATAAAACCTACACATTGATTTCTGCCGAGGAACTTGAAGCTTATATAGGTAAAAAAACTTTTTTCACAAAAAATTATTTATAAATTGTAATGAAATGTAAATAATTGCATGATTTGAAATTCATTTAATATTTTTTCTTTATTTTGAGTTATTTTCATTCATTTTTTGACAGGTTTGTTGATTTTAGCTGGAGTCCATAAGTCAGCAGGAGAATTTCTGAAAGAGTTATGGATCGAACAATTAGGCGGGACATTTTTCGTGCAACTATGTATCTGCAACGTTTTAAAACTATTAGACAGTTTCTTAGATTTGATGACAAAGAAAGTAGAGCAAATCGACGTCGTGTAGATAAGCTATCTGCAATAAAATCAATATTTGACATGCTTATTGTACAATTGCCAAAGATATTCGTTCCTTGCGAAAATGTACCAATTGACCAACAGCTTGGGCCTTTCCGTGGTAAATGTACATTTCGACAATATTTACCATCAAAGCCAAGAGGGAAATACGTAATTAAATTGTGGTTCATGTCTCATGTTAAAACAGCGTATGTTTGCACTGCTGAAACCTATACTGAAAAGCCTTCTGATGATGAGAGAGACAAAAATCAAGGAAGAAATGTTGTATTGCGCCGAGCAAATTCGATTGAGTGTACCGCTCGAAATATTACAGTTCATAATTTCTTCACAGATTATATCCTTACTAAAGAATTATTGAAGAAAAATTAACTATCGCTGGAACCCTCAGAAAAAACAAGCCATTTATTCTGTCTGAATTTCAATCATCACGTGATAGAAAAACATTTTCTCATTATTTGGTTTCCAATCGGATATGACTCTTGTTTCACATGTGCCGAAAAGAAATAAATCGGTAATGCTATTTTCAACTATGCACCATGAAGCCAAAGTTTCACACGAGAAAGAAAAGAAGCCAGAAATAATTCTATGTTATAATGAAAATAAAGATGAAGTGGATACTTCTGATAAATTAGCTGCCACGTAACCTGCAAAAGGGGACGTAGGAGATGGCCTGTGTGTTTATTCTACAATATAATTGACCTTGCTGCAATAAATGCATTTGTTGTTTTTATGCATGTAAATCCTTCTTGCAATCAAAACAAGTTATACAAAAGGCGCCTTTTTCTTAAGAAACTTGGTAATCAGCTGACCAAAATCTTACAGAAATGTTAGGATGAAAAAAAATATTCCAGTTACAATAAAGAAGAAATTGGCAATTGCAGCAGGTGAAAAACCAGAATATAGCAGTACACGGAAACAAGGAAGATGCAAAGAATGCGGTCCAAAGAGAGATCTAAAAACGCAAACGAGGTGTGCTTCATGCTTAAGTTTTCTTTGCCAAGAGCATGTAAATGTGTACTGTAAATCTTGTTTGTCTTAAAAAATGTATCAAGAAAAATTCAAGTAAAACATAATATATTTGTAAAATTTCTATTATTTCCCAAGATTTTAAACCCTTAACAACGCTCATACAAACAAGAGGTTGAAACGGACGGAAGCAGGGGGGGGGGGGCAAAAATGAAGGGGGGATTATAAAAGATATAAAATGTGTTGTTTCTATTAATAAACACAAAATATATAAAATAAAGCTGTATAAAAATATTTCTTATGACCTAGAAAAAATATAAACCAAACTGGGTCGAATCGACCCATACAGGCAAAACGTAACTTTTTTTCAACAGGGTAGGAAGGTTAACTAGGTTTAGTCTACTAATAGAAAAACCTTGATATTGAGTCATAATAAACTAGTTTACGTATTTTTTCAAACAGCCATGGCTACAGTGTGCACGTTTTAGTGATATCCGTCAGGCCTGGCGCACACCGAGAAAGCGCGTGTCTGAAACACTCGTGTCTGACACAAGCTGCTTTCAAGAACTTTCTGAGAACGCGCATTGAAATCATAAGTTTTGGGTATTTGGCTCTCCATACTTGAGACGTCACCGACGAAAATGCTACACGCCTTTTTTCTCCGACACCAGAGAGACACGAACAAAAATGGCGTTATCATGTCGCATGTCTCTTTGGTGCAAAAACTCGGAGCCGAAATACTGTATTTTTGGGACCAAAAGATGCACCTTTTTACACAAAAAAACCTAATTTTGGGGTGCGACTTATGGTCCGAAGGTAACATTAAAATAAAATGAATATTTTATTAAAGGTATTTCATATATGTATTATGCATATAATTTATTATATTTGTTGTATATATATATATACACTGAAGTGCCACTGAATTAGGGATACCTACCTAGTAACGACTTGGGCCTCCTCTGGCCTTGATAACGGTTGCCACACGACGAGGCATAGATTCAACAAGTTTCTGGAAACGTTCTACGGAAATGGCTTGCCAAATATTGGCTAAAGCTGTTTATAATTCAGTAAGGTTCTTTGGTGCTGTGTGATGGCCTTTCACGCCTTGTTCCAAAACATCCCAAAGATGCTCAATAGGTTTTAAGTCTGGGCTTCTAGGTGGCCAATTCATGGCAGAGAAGTCAGAGGAATGCTCATCCAACCAGCCAGTAGCCAACCGGGACTTGTGAGAGGTACAGTTGTCTTGCTGGAAAACTCCATTACCGTGCGGATAACAGAACAGCATAAACGGATGGAAGTGATCACCCAGCAACTCTACGTACCGAATTGCATTGAGAGAGGTTGGTACACGCACCAAAGATCCCAAACTGTGCCACGAAAAAACACCCCAGACCATGATTGAGCCACCATGCCCTTGTACATTT
This sequence comes from Dolomedes plantarius, assembly GCA_907164885.2. Taxonomy (NCBI): domain Eukaryota; kingdom Metazoa; phylum Arthropoda; class Arachnida; order Araneae; family Dolomedidae; genus Dolomedes; species Dolomedes plantarius. The sequence goes on from OU015493.1 coordinate 179,025,774, forward strand.
CCAGCCAGGCATGCGGGATCCATGGCTTCATGATACTGACGCCATATTCTCAGCCTCCCGTCGGCGTTAAGTAGTAGGAATCGAGACTCATCACTCCATGCTACTCGTTTCCAGTCCTCTACACTCCAGTCTCTGTGCTCTCTTGCCCAGGCAAGACGTGCAGCCCGATGGCGAGTATAGTGCAATGGTACTCTCGTAGGTCGACGGCTCCCGAAACCCATACGGTGAAGCGAGCTTTGAACAGTCCGTTTACTGACTGTACGACTGGCACCGTCATTAAACTGGGTGGTAATTTGAGCTAATGTTTGGCTTCGCTGGCTACGTACAATACGCCTGAGCCGTCTCTCACCACGCACTGTCAAGGCTAATTGTCCTTTGCAGTTTGCCCGATCGCTAGTTTTTTTTTCTACCATCCATGTATTCTTGGTATACTCTTGACACTGTCGACCTTGAAAATCCTAGCTGTCTGACGATTTCGGAAATTGAATGGCCCATGCGTCGCGCACCTACGATTTGTCCGCGATCGAAGGCGTCTAAATCAAGCAGTTTACCCATACTGGCAATTCCAACAACTAATTCAGAACAACCACAGTACGCGCTATATATGCAGTTACCACAGCGCCCTCACTTGCGCATACATGATGCGCAGCGCTACACAATTTGCATAGGCTTTGTTATCCCTAATTCAGTGGCACTGCAGTATATATATATATATATATATATATATATATATATATATATATATATATATATATATATATATATATATAGAGAGAGAGAGAGAGAGAGAGATTTTATCTTTATTAATCCTCCAACGTTACAGTGGTTTGAGACGAAATAGATGGTACGGTCGGGTAGGATCCGACCTGATCTCTTTTATGATGAAGTTTTTGGTAGAAATAAGTACACATTAAGCATTTTTGCTGTATAATAACATTTATTGATAATATTTTACATTAAATAAAACCCTTTTTTCCAGAAAAAATGACCAACGAATTGTAATTTTGCGAAACAAAATATAATCTCTTTGGCATTTACATAAAATGTTGTAAAAATTAGGTCTAATATGTAATTTAGTCTACCTAGTTTTAGAAGTTACTGAAATCAACTTTCCGAGCATAATAGTGCAAAAAATAATATATACTGACATTTTTGGCCTTCAAATGTGAAATAAAATTTTAATAATCTAAAATCAAATAATCAAAAAAAAAATGATTAGTGATCATGGATAATGTTTTTCAACAAAGATACTCATATTTAGTTATTCCTGTATCTAGTAGGGTGGTCTGGCAGGTCTATCTGGTAGGGTTCCTTGTTAACTCGATTTCCTGCAATGAGAGGGAAGAGTACAGGAGGGGGAAGACACACCCTTTGGTCGAATCCGACCCCGAATGTACCATTTGAGGATAAATTAAGATATTAAAATATCTTTATATACCTAACAAAATACAAAATATTCCTTTCTAAAAATCCTCCCATAAATTTGAGGTATTATTCGGTCTTATAATCCGAATTATCGTCCGAAAAATACGGTAACTGGTTTTTCAACGCAGCTTGTGTCAGAAATGTGCTTTCTAAGTAAAAGCATGCCTTAGGAATACACGGACGAATTAACATATCGCTAAAAATCGAAGACGAACTGAAAATAATAAGTAAATTCTACTCATACTGCCCTCAATTTATAAATCAGTTTTCTATAGTAAATATGTAAAAGGAAATATGTAAAAATTTTTTTTTTTACAAAATTATTTGTATCGAGTTTCTGTCAGCATAAGCTAAAACAATCGTAAACCCGGATATTCTTCTTAGTGAGATCGTACACAAACCGATAGTTTAAGATCTAAGCATTTAATATATGTTAAGTAATGTTGAATTCATATTTCTGTATGTAAGAGCCAACATTTTATACTCTTTCTCTCCCTTAATGCTCTGACATCGGAAACGTGTTGACTCTAAGAGCTGAAGACAGATTAATCCTTTTAAACTGCATTATACTTTTCGCTTTATATCAGCCGTAATGAAAATTTATTTTCCCCCGAAGAACCTGTATTAATGTTGAAGGCTTATTTTAGCGGGCCTGTTGTAAAGGAAAATGTTTAATAATTTAGTTACGGCTTTCGTCTCTGTCTCTATCGACTTTAATTTATTTATATTCGAAGAAAACGTGAAGGAATGCTTCAGTTATGACAGAAAATCATAAATGCTTTTAGCCACCATTCACATTGCTAATCTTTATTTAATCCTCTGAATGCTTTCGTTTGTATCAACTTGAATCCGGGAATACGAAGACTTTGAGAAGAAACTAAAATTTTTGTATACGAAACACTTTGCGGCATTTCTAAATTGAAATAGTTTTTATAAATCAGTTGAGTTGTAAATAATTATAAATCATACATAGAAGTTATGACAGTTGATTATTTAAAATATCTCTCTCTATATATATTATTTCCAAAAGGTGTCTTTTTTTTGTTTTTTATCCCCTTTTCTCCCTCCAGAATGAACCAAAATCGATAAATGAGGAACCATTTGAAATATTAAGATCTCCGCTTCGTGCGAATTGTTAATATAGAATTACACACAATATCGCTGTTCCGGAAGAACAATGACGCAAGTGAAATTCATCAACGCATTTAACTCAATGTATCTTCATTTTGCACTTGCGTCATTGTTCTTCCGGAACAGAGAATTTTTTATTCAAAAAATCGAAATATAAACATTATAAACAATTTTTCTTCCCGTAGATGGCGCGTGCTAGCTTTTTTTTTTATTTTACAATTTTCAATCGCACTGAACTTTAAAATTTAAAAATCGTTTGCTTTTATTATCATTCTCTGATTTCATTAATAAATTTCTTTAGTTGCAACATCCGGGTAGATGTCCATTATTCTTTTTGCATGGAAAAATTATATATATATTATTTCTAGAAGGTGATTTTTTTGTGACGATCCCTTTCCCCCCCTTCAAACTTAACCAAAATCAATAAATGAGGTACCATTTTAAAGTTCGCCGCTTCTTTCGAGTTGTTAATTAAGAATGACACATCGCATTGTTTGTTTAAATATCGAAGTGAAAAATTGACTTTTGGCCCTAAAGTTCTTTCCCTGGACGCGTCGGCACGGTCAAATAGTGTGCACAAAGAGTTTTCGTAATGTAAATATCACATTTTTCAGGAGTTTGTGTCATATTTAATATTTAATGTTGTCTACAAAGATGTTTTGACGTGCAAATATCTCATATTTCCGTTTTGTCTTATACTTTACCTCCAATATTGTTACCAAAGGCGTTTTGTAATTGTTTTTGTATTATCCTAACGCAACATTGTTTTTTGACAAGTTCGAAAGTTATACCGACCTCAGCGAAAAGATTATACGGCGATTTATATATTCACATATTTTATACTGACTTTAATATTATTTTACACTTAATATTATTTTAAATTACATTATTATACAAGTTTACGCATATTGCAATCGCATAATTATTTCACATAAACATAATTTTGTTCCAATAATAGACACATTTCCAAGATCGAAATATTAAACAAATATGCAATAACATTTTCTTAGCTATAATACGAAATTAAATTCTCAAAAAAATATAATACAATAAACATTGATACTAACTTATTTAACCCTGCTGTTCTGTTCGGGTCAATATGACCCAAAATAAAATTTATACGTTCATAAAAAAATATAGTACAGGGATATTTTCATGAAACTTCTTGACATCGTTGGTAAATAATATAAATATGTACTCCTAGTGGGATTTATGTTTATTTGTACTTCGAAGGAATATTTTTCAATTTATACCTAATGTATCGTTCGGGTCAGTATGACCCAATGCAAAAAATCATTTATTTTTACTCAAACATGTTCCCTTTTGTTTGGAATAATTCAAAAGAAAATAATAACAATAGTTTCTCTATTTTATCTCTAAATTTATCTCTAATTTTCGAAAAGTACTTCATTGACGTATGTGTTTGGTCACATGACAAGAGAGCGTGTGCAAGGTCAAAAAGTTGATACGATTTGCAGGGGGCCAAAATATTTGCCCAAATATTGCAGCGTTTCTTTTTTTCTGCTGTATTTCACTTTCTGATATACTGTAAAAGAGTTGTGCCTGTAAATGTGAAAAAAAATGGCGAATCGCATAAATTTGAGTCACGCTGGTATAGCTAAACTAATAGAAGCTTCTGACAGCGAAGAAGAAATATCCGAGTATGAAAATTATACAAGTGATGAAATTGAGAGTGAAAGTTCTGACAACGATTTTGATACCAATATTCAACAAATGAACTATAAAAAGAGTATTCAGTCCAAGAATCGTGAAATAAAGTGGAAGTTTGATCCACTGCCACATTCTTCTCAATCAACAGCTTCTAATATTATAAAAACTTCCCCATGGGTCACAAGATATGCAACGGCAAGGATAACAGACGTAAAAAGTGCATTTGAGATAGTATTCAATTCTAAAAAAAACGAAATCATAAAAATGACTAATATTGAAGGAGAAAAGGTTTATGGAAAAATGTGGAAAAATATCGAAAGTAAAACTTTTCAAGCATATGTTGGATTATTATTTTTAGCTGGTGTTTATAAATCATATGGAGAATCAACAAAAAGCTTAAGGGATAAAGAAATTGGCAGAAATATATTTCGTGCGACAATGTCCCTTGAAACATTTTGCACCATATCGAGAGTTATTCGTTTTGATAATAAATCCACTCGTCAAGAAAGAAGAAATTTGGATAAATTAGCGTCAGTGCGAGATATCTGGGAAAAGTGGATAGAAATTCTACCAAAATTATATAATCCGAATGAAAATATTACTGTAGATGAACAATTAGTAGGATTTCGTGGCCGATGTCCTATCAAACAGTATATACCAAGTAAGCCATCTAAATATGGGATCAAAATATGGACTTTATGTGACAGTAAAACTTCGTATGTACTGAAAACACAAATTTACACTGGAAAAGAACAAGGGTCAAAGCCAGAGAAAAATCAGGGAATGCGAGTAGTGTGTGATCTTACTTATGGGTATTCGGGGCACAATATTACATGTGATAATTTTTTCCCATCTTACAACTTAGGACAACTTCTTCTAAAGCCGAAAATGACTATGCTTGGCACCATTAGAAAAAAATAAATCAGAAGTTCCTGAAGAAATGCCAAACAAAGAAGTTCACAACTCATTATTTTATTTTACAGAAGACTCAACAGTTGTAAACTACATCCCAAAAAAGAACAAGAATGTTATTCTTATGAGCACTTTGAATCATGACAAAGAAGTTAGCAACAGACCTGACAAAAAACTATTAATAATCTTTGATTATAATTCAACTAAAGGGGCTGTGGATACTCTTGATCAACTTTTAAACACATACACTTGTAAATAAAAACAAATCGCTGGCCCATGATAGTATTCTATAACATGCTTGATACTTCTGCGTACAATGCATTTGTTCTATGGACTTCAATACATAGTGAATGGAACGAAAACAAATTGACCAAACGAAGGCTAATTTTAGAAGAACTAGGAAAATCACTCATTTTTCCACACATTGAAGCAAGGCCACACCTACCAAGAAGTGAGGACTCAATAAAAATAGTGAAAGGAATACATAGAAAAAGGGAAAACGTACCATTTGGATCTGCTGAGAATACTTCATTGTGTATCAAACGTGCAAGGTGCAAGCTCTGTCCATCAAGCAATGGCAACAAAACTAATATGTTATGCTGCAATTGTAAGAATCACGTTTGCAAATCTCATGTAAGATATTACTGCTCAAATTGTAAATAAAGGTATGTTTCAATTTCGAATATTTTTATGTTATTTTTATAGATTATTATTATTGTAAGTTTCAATTTAAAATATTTTTCTGTTATTTTTATAGATGCTTTATATTATTAGATCTATTTTTAAACTTACATTACTATTGTTTAAACCATTTCTTAAATGTCTCCTGTCATTTACTGCAAGAAAGGTTAGTTTTCTGAATTGGGTCATATTGACCCGAACGCTACATACGTGGAGTAAATACGAACAGAACAGCAGGGTTAAGCAAATATGCAAAAAGCCGATCAAGGTACATGTTCATAACATTGGCATCGAAACAGACCATTTAACCAATACATACAATTACCTATGTGATTATTTTCACAGTTAAAAAGGTGTTCCGCACTTAATGCAGAATCCTTTTCTTAAATACCTATAACAAATACATGCAGCTAGTTACAACTAAATTTGTTCTCAAAATAATATGCAAAGAAATATAAAACAAAAGGAAGAAGAAATATAAAAGAAACAAATAAAGACAAATCAAAACAGCTCAACAAGAGACTAAGAGACCACGAAGATGGCATATGCTGGTCATAAGCCATAAGATCCCTCACAATATTCTTAATAGCTTTCTTACAATAGTAGTCACAGAAGATCTTATACAGATCCCAATTCTCAAAAAATCTTGGTAAATTTCTTCTAATAATGTTATAATTGTCACATTCGAATAAACAGTGCTTGACCGTTTGAATGGCCCCACATGGGCATTTATCGTCCTTCCTAAGGAAACTATTTTGGTAAGCGCCAAATCACCCATGTTCAGTAATGTTTTTTGACAATTCTAAAGGTTCCGCCGACCACAGCGATAAGCTTATACGGCATATTTAAAATCTCTTGTGAACATATTACAATTTACAGTTATAGATTACATTATATACATACAATTTTACATTTAAGGTGCTCTTTCAATTACTCTTACTGTTACTATTGCATCTACCATTGCATTAATAACATATTACGATTTACAATTTCAGTTTACATTATATACTAACAATTTTACATTTTTGATGCAATTTCAATTACCATTTCAATTATAATAACATTTATCACTACATTATGGATACATAGTAATTTTGAATTACGATTTACATTGCATACTCACAAATTACATTCAAGGTAAAATTTCAATACAATTTCCGTATTCTTACAATTTTACATTTACGATGCAATTTCAAACATAACTGCGCTTACTATTGCATTAAACAATAAAAATTGTTACACATGAACCGGTTCTTCTTTGATTCTACTACAAACCACCAACCTCGCTATAAAATTTATCGTAATTTAATCGCAAGCGAAAGGGTCGCACGGTCCACCTACTGTAGTAAACTACTGTAGGAAACATAAATGTATAATTTTTGTATAATTGTGTATAAATGTGCATAATAAGAGAAGTTATGAATTATCCATTAACTTAAATATCGAATGGTTAATTTATAGGGATTTTGTCTTTGAAAGAGAAATTCTTAAAGATAAATTCTGAAACATGCGAAGGAAAATGATTGGAAATCACTGTTTATAACTTTGACCTAACATAGACGTACACACACACAGGGGTATATATAAGTAAAGCAAAAAACTAAAATAATTCTAGATCAGCAAATAATTATCGAAACAAATAATAAGCTAATGTAATCAAAACTTTTATTAAATATTACTTAAATTTGAAACCCACAACGTACTGCAGCTACTAATTATCGTTTCATTTTTATTTTGCTGTCATGTTTAAAATGGTGCTTTTTTACACCTTAAAATTTCACATTTCTGAACAGTGACGTTTCAGTCTTATACAAATTGCTTTATAGAAAGTAAATTGAAAATTGAAATTTAGGGAGAGATATTTACCTCTAAATAATTACATCTAGATGTAAATCCATCTGTGAAAAAAGAGAATACCAATTCAGAATTCCAAAAATTTGCGACATATATTATTTAAATTTAGAATGAACTTGATAGATTTATTTCTACTTTTAGATCCTTTTGAAAGAACAGTGTAATTTCATTCTTTGAAATAAATGGATTTCCTTGCATGGTTCTTAACCCTTCTTTGTTGACTTCATCGACATCTACCCTTTCGGATACAAGAGCATGCATATACATTTAATTAAATTAGGTGTTTTGAATTTAGGATACCCTAAATAGAAACTTCTCCATACATATACTAACATGAATCGGAAAGGTGGAATACTAGTTGATACCTTTGATCATTCCTTACTCCTTCTCGAAATAAAGAGAAAGATATATTTGCCACCAGAAGTTAGAATAGAGTCTTCTCTGAAATGCGTTTACCAACTTACTTTCAATGTTTCATTTCTGATATATTTAAATAAATAAAATTATTTTGGATTAACAAACGAGTTGTTCTACTATTAACATGCAAATGACATGTATTATTTACGAAATTCATATGACATAGTTAAAAAAAATGATTTTCGTGTTAGTAAATGTTTTAATTGTGTTTTCTCGTTTCCCGCATGTTACAAAGTTAAATATTAACAATAAAAAAATTGTTTTAAGAAAATGACATTCACTGAAATATTTAAAAATTCATTTACGCTTGGGTGAGATTATACACACACACACACACACACACACATATATATATATATATATATATATATATATATATATATATATATATATATATATATATATATATATATATATATATGTATGTATAATTATTCCCCCTAATAAAGGTTAAAACTTGTACTTTGTTTAGCTGTTATATTAAACATACAGGAAAACTCTTAATTTCAGCTTTGTTACTAAACTCCAAACAGTACGTTTAAATTTCTTCTTAGAGATTTATTACCCTAGAGGGAACATGCTGTGGTAAAACTTCGCAGGCACTGATTAAAAGTTACAAGAAATGCTACTCTATGCGTCTAAAATATTCTAAATTTATGGGGTACTTAAACACTAAAGCACTAAACAACCGGAATATTTGTATTGTTACAACCAATTCCTCGAGGCACTGAAGAGCTAAATTTTTGCTCTGCTTCTGCATATAAGCAACGATGAATCTTTACTCTAGTCAGATAAACTGTTGAACAAAAACGCTCTTACGCCTTTGTCTGAACTTTGAGATAATTTTTCAGAGGTATATTTTCTCCTGACTACGTCTGAAAGTTTAAGTTTCATGGAACGCATTTGAAAATATATTTGAAATACTAAATACCGCTTTAAGTGTATTTGTATGTTCAGATTTTTAAACAAGAAATAGTTTTCTATTTCCCACTTAGAAAAATAAAGACGCTGTTCAAGTTTAATTTGAAATATCAACTGATGCCATAAGCTGATTTAACTGTTTTCATAATTTCTTAGGTTTTAATTTTCTGAATTTTTCTCCTAACCGTTAAGGCACGCATGCATACAGTGAACAAAGGGTTGCGAACGAAGTGGTTTACTAAATGCATTCCTAGCAACGAACACAACGGAACGGATTTGTCGTCTTTTACCACGGTTCTGTCACGCGAGGGATACGTAATTTTCGTATTTACGAAATAGATGCGAATAAAGGCGAAATTTGCCGATATGAGCGAATAAATACGAAATTTGCCGATATGAACGAATAAATACAAAAATTATTTTTTATAACTTTTCGACAAAAAATCGGCGATAAACGGCTTTTTAAGCGAAATTAGGTTATAATAGTAATAATTTATGACTGAGGTAATTTATGACTATAGTAATAATTTATTAACTGAGGAATTTCACTCTCCTTCGGATTTGCTCCGAATTTCAACCGCACAGTTTGTCCGTACCGGAGTCGAACCTAAAAATCTAACTGTAAAAATCAACCATCAAGCTTTGTGGAACTATTTAGTAGATTTAAGAACGTCTCTCGAGCTCCAAAGTCAAGGGTATTTCAGCTACTTACAGTAGTCAACCAAGATACTCCTGTAGATGTTACACAGATTTTAATTGCAACGAAATGTTTCTACTTTAACTTTCCAAAGGCAGCTATACAAAGCCTTGATAGTCCCGTTAACAGAGTAGATGCTGAGATAGTATGTACAATATAGTAATCAATGACAGAAGGCAAAGACTTATGGAGACTACTAGAATGTTAGCAATAAACTAAGATTTTTGATACTTACTTATTCAAGCAAGTAAAATTGTAATTTTTTTAATAAATACAAAGTTTTTAAATTTATATTTTTGTGAATAAATGCGAAATTTTATATATTGTGTTTTTTTGTTGCGAAATTTCGATATTTTTTATGCGAAATTTACGTATATCTACCGTCGATACATCAATGGACATTCGTCCCTGTTCCTTCGCCTTCGCTCGTTGTATGTGTCCAGATCTCGCAGTTGAACTTGGGAGGATTTTGACTTTTCCTGCGAAGTTTTATTTCGTGTAAGAAACTTAATTTCGTTGTCTTAATTTCGTCGGAAATCGAGTTGCGCAAAATTGTATATATTGGAGAACTCGCCACAACAATTCGCTTCACGAAAATGAACAAATGGTGCACATGCTTTCGGTTTCTTAATGTGGACAACGAACCGAATTTCAAACCGAACGGTGAATAGGTTCTTTCAAATTTGGCCCAATAAGCTCGTTGTCCTTCGTTCGTGGTGTGTATACCCCCACCCTCAGAGTGCTCTGGCGTTATCTAAAAAATGATGGGAGAGTGCTCAAACTGCTGTGTGTTAGGCCTCTTTCAGACGAGGCGGTTAGCTGATTCAACTAGTTGAACGGGCGGCTGTTAAGGAGTGTAGCCACATAACAAATGGTGGGAACCCCTTCACACGCAGTCTACTCGGCCGACCAGGCGGTTTGCCAGCATGCACAAGTTTCGCTAACGAGACCTTGACATCCGCCCGTTCAACTAGTTGAATTAACTAACCGCCTCGTCTGAGAGAGGCCTAATGTAATGTTTGCATTCACTGTGTATGACGAAGATAGGCAAATTGATTTGAATTAATCTTCTAAAATTTAAAACCTGTATTTTTTGTCAAGTAACGATTTCAAATCTCTCTATTCTAAAAAAAAGTAACTCCCGCTGCAGCGGCTGCTGTTGCTGCCGCCGCTGTCAAAAGCTTGTCACGCCATCTCCTCCGAAACCGCTAGGGGTATGAGTCGATACCGATACCAACAGATGCAGGAAAATGTGGGGAACAAAGTAAGACATGTCTCATCTTCGTCGGACTTTAAGTTTTTTTTATTTTTTTTATTTTATGTTTTGTGGGAAAATATTGATTTTTTCTTCTTCAGATTACGATAACTCGCCAAATCCTGATCGTAGAATTTTGATCTTTTTACAGTCTAAGACTACAGACATTTCTCTTTTAAACTACATCTCATTTGTTAAAAAATGATTTTAAACAGACTAATATTTTCATCAAAAAAAGAAACGTAGTTTTTCAAGAAATATCGCCCCCTATGTGAATGTAATATCGATGCTCCTCGAGTTTTTATCTTACAAAGAAACTATTTACATCATCTGGAAGCTGAAAGTTTTTTTATTCATATAAACCTCATTTCAAGTCTATATCTAAAGTTTTCGATTTTTAATTGAATTTAAAATCTGATAATTCAACAGTGATGAAAAGTCCTTCGCATAAGGGTGACAACAGTAAATGGAGGGAAGCTGTTACATTGCCCGATAATCACCTCTATGTATCTCGCTATTAGCCATAGCAGAGGAGCGAGAGTAGCGAGCCTAGGGGCGAAGCCCCTAGTAATTGTATAACAAAGTTGTAACGTCCAGGAAACGTGCCCGCGAGAACAATTGAACTTTGCACGTATTCACCGATATTGTGTGGGAATTGTTGCATTTTATCACACCTGCCGGGCTCCGTATAAAGTACTATTACCAGTGTGACGTAATGTTACACTTGGAGTCATTTGCATGCTTGTTTTTTTGTGTTTTGTTACGTTTTAAATACTGAAGTGGCAACTTCGACAGATATTGCGGAGTATATATTTTTATACGATGATATATTGGTTGGAGATGTTGTTGTAATAGCTCTTTTGTGTTCATGTGAATTCGTTAGATTTAAATAAAGAAAGTTTGTTTAAAGTCTTGAATGTTCAATTTAAAAAGAGCCTGTGAAGCCGAGTAGACTAAAATTGATAGTAAAATTATCAACACCCTCACTGCATGTGGAAACCAGAAAGAATATCGCCCCATTAACTTAGGCGGGTGATTTTACATGTCGACTGCTCCACCCTCGGAATTTGAAAGTAAACCGCTTGGAAACCTGTGAATTCTGACATTGCGTGCTGGACTGTACGGTGTTTACAAAAGTAAAATAATTTTCTCTGAGATTGATTGTGATATGAGAATTCACAATGAACTCCATAGTAGTTAATATGAAAGAGATACCGGGAATGATATCACTATCCCCATTCGGGTACAGATGTGTTAGACGCACCTTATTGCCAAGTTGGCGATTTTTTAAATTTTGGCGATTTCGTGAAGTTTGGCGATTTTGTGTTTGGTGTGGCAGCCATGCCACACCAGACCATTTTGGCGAGATTTTGTTATTTTGTGGCAACCCAGTTTGAACGGCTTGTTGTGTGTGTTTGGGTACTTTTCCGTTATAAGTACTACAATCGTTTTCACACCAATTTGGCGCATTTTCAAAAATCGCTGCAACGAGAGAAAGGTAACGCGATATAATCACACTAATGATTGTTAAATTACAATATTGAAGTATACATATCTCGAGAATCAAGGATCACGAGACAATATGAGGAAGATTTATAGAGTTTCTATGCTCACTTCTACCCAGACTTGGGTGTATATAATTTGAAGTGGCACTCTATTTGAATTTGAAGCAAACACAGTTTATACATGAAACAATGTTTATTGAATTCGTTGCACATAATTGGCTTTTACAGCAATAAGCATGCGTACTACTTGTACGGAATGTATAAACACAGCTTTCAAGAACAATATATTTTTATACTCACGAACAGTAAGTCAAACCAGCAGTACTGCCACGTAAACTTCTGGCCCGCTAAGCACTAGCGCAGGATAACACCTTTTCAACCTTAACAACCTCCCCTTCTTTCTTAATGACGCTGCGTGGTATTTATACTAAGAGCGTATGCCGAAATTAGCATATCTGAAGCAGCTTCTTTAATTCACTCAAAAGTTCGATTCTTGTGAATCGAATCTTGTGTATACCTTACAGATTATTTTCCTGGTCATGGAGATAACGAGACTTCATGGAATGCCGTAATTTAATACGCTTATTTTAGTTTATAATGAATTTAGAATCCGTCAGAAAATCGGACCATATTTTTACGTAATGGATTTTAAAATATGGAATTTGCCTAAAGATGAGCAGGCAACGTTTGAGTAACATCCGGAGTTATTTTGATTTATTTCATTCGCCAATACGATGTGCTGTATCTGTGCGTCGCCAAGATTAAAAATGCGCCAATTGTAGTACTTATAACGGAAAAGCACCTGTGTTTGTTTACGTGATATAGTATGGCGGCCATGTTGTTCTGAAATATTAATGACGTATTTTGGATAGTATTAGATGTAGATTTTACTTTGGTGTTGCCAATTTGTGTTTTTGTTGCTTTTAGGATTTTGTTGTTGCCAGATTCGGGTGTGTCTTGTGTTTTGCATCATTGAATGGTTTTTTTAACGTTCTTTAGTGTAGTTATATTATGTTGTGGCAACGGTTTTTGAATTTTTCGTTTATGTTTGAATTGAGATTTTAAGTTTCAGTTAGGATGCAGCTTGGATACAATAATCTGGTTGTATATTTCAATTTATTTTTGTTTATTTATTTATTATCTGTGCAGTATTTAGTGTAATTCAGAAATATCAGGGGGTTTTAGTGTGTAAAATAGATGCGATATAATGGAAATAGATCGTTTGAATTTGTGCTGTAATATATGTTTAATGAAGCATTATATATTTAACCAAGGTGTTTTTTATGTTTATTTAAATTAGTTATTATTAGTTGGACTGACTAGTTGTATTATACTGACTTTTTTTTAGCTGGGGGGGGGGCACACCCACCTAACAAATTTCTCATTAATTTTAAGGTTTTAGTTTTTGTATTTATGCAGCCGTTTTTAAATATATATTTTTAATACAGCCGTTTTTAGATACTTTTGTGTATGTTTTAAAAAAGTGGTTGAGCATTTCTGTTAAGGTTTTGAAGTTTGATACAGCCGTTTTTAGATATTTTTGCGTATGTTTTAAAGTAGCGGTTGAGCATTTCTGTTTAGGTTTTGAATTTTAATACAGCCGTTTTTTGATATATTTGCGTATGTTTTAAATAAGTGGTTGAGTATTTCTGCTGAGGTTTTGAATTTTAATACAGCCGTTTTTAGATATATTCGTGTATGTTTTAAAGTAGCTGTTGTGGTTTTGTGACATGTTTTTGAAAGTTTATTATTGCCATTGGTAAGTTTGTTTTGAATTTATTTTTATATTTGAGTTGTTATTCATATTTTGTGTATATTTGTTATTGTAAGTGTAAAATGTCCGCGTAGGCCTGTTTTGGCGACAAGTTGGCGACAAAAATTTTTTAACGAGTATTTGGCGTCAAAAAAATTTTGTCGCCAAATTGTCGCCAAGGGAGGTGCGTGTAATACATCTGTTCCTTCGATTAAGTGTAATTACCGAGAGTAGTGATGTAAAATCATCTGAAGAAGGAAATATCCCTACGAGATGAGATGAGAAGTGATGAACTGGAAAGTAGTGATTATGAAAGTGATGGGAAGTGACATTATTATACTTTCTACCAAAAGATTACGTGATATTAATGAAAGCAGTGATCATGAATCATCCGAAGAAGCAGATATCCCTAAGAGTTTGTGATGACATATCATCGTTCGGCAGAGCATGAACAGAAACTTCTCAACTTTGTTTTTGACTTTAAAAATTATTACCATTTTTTATATTTTATTGTAACTCTGCCATTGATTTGTGATAACTGCCTACGTAAATATGGTTTGCTGTAAATAATTTATTTAACTTTTATGTCGTGTTGTAAATAAATAGTATTTTTCTAATTTGTCTTATGACCTACATGCTCAACATATAGCAAACACCTATATTGGTTTCCCAAGGACGTGATTTTGAAAACTTGATCATCACTAATCGCTGTTGAAGTCATCCGAAATTGGGGTACGTTCTCGCAATAATAAATATTTTACTATTCACCTTTATATTTAAAATGGCTAAAAAGGACTACTGCATTAAATCTCGATAATCCAAATACTGAAATTAATCGAGTAGCAGTTAAGCCTCCAAATTTTGGGCGAAACAAGACAAAATTATGGTTTTTACAGCTTGAAGCACAGTTTGCTAATAGCGGTATTTTTCGAGAATCGACAAAATATAATACCGTTGTTGCTGCGTTAGACGAAAATGTTTTAGATTTTGTTGTTGATATATTGTCAAATCCTCCTCAAGGTGATAAATACGATACAATAAAAAACGCTTTGCTAAACAGATTAACTGACACCAAAGAATCGAGATTAAAAAACTATTGAACGATCTCGAACTTGGCGACAAACGCCCATCCGATCTCTTACGGCAGATGAAAAGCTTGGCAGGAAATTCTATTTCTGATGAAGTTATAAAATCATTGTGGCTAGAAAGACTTCCACAACAGATTCCACAAGCCATTTTGTCAATAAGCAAAGATTATCTTGATAACATTGCAGAAATGGTCGATAAAATTATTGCCGTTTATAGTACGCCAGAAATATGTCCAGTAACGAAAGTTGGCTCATTGACAATATCATCCGACCCGAGTAAATTAGAAGCGTTGCAAGATAATATAGCCGCATTAACAAAAAAATTCGACGAATTCTCTCGAAATACTAGATCGCGTAGCAAATCGAGTGAATACGGGAGAAGAGCTAGATCCAAATCGAATTCATCTCGATACGAATATTGCTGGTATCATTTTAAATTTGGAAGAAATGCTAAAAAATGTTTACAACTATGCCAATTTTAAAAAGAAAATTCTTAGGAAAGAAGATACTTAGGAATTATCAATTTTTGTCATCGATTTATTCCTAAAGCTGCAGAAAATCAAGCCATTCTGAACGAATATCTAAAAAGGAAGAAAAAGAATGACAACAGCAAAATTCACTAGTCGGAAGAAGCAGTTCAAGCATTTCAAAATAGTAAGCAACAGCTATGCCACGCAACAGTGCTAGTTCATCCATCAGAAAATGCGCCTATTTCTTTAATGGTTGATGCATCTGATAATGGTATTGGTGCTGTACTCCAACAACTAGAAATTGACATCTGAAAACCGCTTAGTTTCTTTTCAAGAAAGCTAACTGATACTCAGAAACGCTACAGCACATATGACAGAGAACTTTTATCTTCATATTTTTCTGTGAAATATTTCAAACATTTTTTGGAAAGTAGAAACTTTACAATTTTTACTGACTACAAACCACTCACTTATGCATTCCACCAGAAGCTAGATAAAGCAACTCCTCGACAACAAAGACACCTGGAATATATTGGGCAATTTACTGTTGACGTTAAGCACATATCTGGAAAAACAACATCATTGCCGATGCACTGTCTAGAATAGACGAGTTGCATATTCAATCAGTGCAGGATTATGAAGCTGTAGCTAAGGCACAGGAAACAGACAAGGAGTTAAAGGAAATTCTTTCATACCAGATCTCCTCGCTAAAATTAGGAAAAGTTCTTGTATTTGGTTCTAACTGTGGGATTTTTGTGACAGTTCTACAAAGAAAAAAGGCCTTATATACAAGAAGCATTCAGGAAAATTGCTTTTAACAGTGTTCATAACCTTGCATATCCTGGAATCAAGGCTGCAACTAAATTATTGACATCAAAGTTTTTTATGGCCATTGTTACACAAGGACGCCAGAACTTGGACTAGAAGCTGTCTTAAATGTCAAAAATCCAAAGTTACACGACATCTGCAGAGTCCTTTTCAGCATTATCACAACGTCAGCAAACGCTTTACAGAAATCAATTTGGATATTATTGGTCCCTTATCATCATCCGAAGGATTTCGCTATTGCTTAACAATCATTGACAGATACAGTCGCTGGCCAGAAGCAATTCCAATGCCCGATATTCGAGTAGAAATAGTAGCAGACAACTTGTTAAAATGTTGGATTTCCCGTTTTGGAGTACCATTGGTCATAACTACTGATCAATGTACACAATTCGAAGCTCAACTGTTCCAAGAATTGTCAAAATTAATTGGATTTAAACGAAACATAACTACATCGTACCATCCTCAGGGAAATTGATGCATAGAACGCTGGCATAGTACACTAAAAGCGAGCATAATGTGTCATGAAGATAAAAGTTGGACAAGAACTCTTCCAGTAATATTGCTTGGATTGCGGACAACTTGGCGCTCTGATTTCCACTCTACACCAGCAGAACTTCTTTATGGTGAAAACATTCGTTTACCATGCGATTTCTTTGAAGATACAAAATTTCATTCCCAATCAGAATTTGTCCAAAATCTTAAGGCAACTATCAAACATGTAAAACCTATTCCATTTTGACACCACTGCAAGCAGAAGTCCTTCATTTTCAAAGACCTTCAAAATTGCTCACATGTGTTCGTTCGCACCGACAGCGTTCGTCAGAGACTGAAACCTCCATATCATGGGCCATATCAGATTATACAGCGATCTGATAAAATTTACACGCTTCTCATAAAGAATAAAATAGTTAATATTTCAATAGACAGACTTAAACCATGTTTTTCTGACAATTCTTCTGAAACTGATATTACATTAGATCTTAAGTAAAGTCACGTTGACAAACCAGCAGAAAAATTTTAAAAAAGGATCAGATTTGCACTGTTACCCATTGCTTCCTCAACCAAACTGACAAGAAGTGGACGTGAAATTAGTTTGCCAGCGCGTTATCAGCGAGATACATTTTTGTCAGGGTATCTCACTTGGGGGAAGTAGTTGTGGTGACATATCGTTCAGCAGAGCAGGAACAGAAAATTCTCAACTTTGTTTTTGACTTTAAAAATTATTACCATTTTTTTATATTTTATTCTAACTCTGCCATTGATTTGTGATAACTGCCTACGTAAATATGGTTTGCTGTAAATAATTTATTTAACTTTTATGTCGTGTTGTAAATAAATAGTATTTTTATAATTTGTCTTATGACCTACATGCTCAACATATTGCAAACACCTAAAATTTAAAAGTGATGAACTGGAAAATAGTGAATATGAAAGTGATAGTGGAAGGGATGTAATTATCCCTTCTAAAAGTCGTATTACGTGTAATTAGTGAGAACAGTGATGATGAATCTCCCGACGTAAAATATATAAAGAAGGTCGATCGCACTTTATAGAAACGATTTTGTAATTTATTTTTATTGTTTGCATTTTGAGATAAAAATTTGGTAACTTCAGAATAATCGTCTGCTATTGTTTTGTTTTGATTGGAATGTAAAATAAAAGATTTATTTTGAAAATGGCTCCTAAAATTGATAGATCGCTCGAAGGTTCCGTAACTGCACTTTCCGAGGAGAAATATTCGTATCAACAAACTATAAAGCTGTGTAAAAATCATGGTTATGGCATTTCAAATAAAGATATTTATAATATATTAAATTTGGAAGAAAAAAAAACATCTAACTGAAAGTAAAAATGAAAACGTGATCGAAAAATCTCATCCTAAGACTGTTCGAACGCAGGTAAATATCAAGAAATTGAAGTCTCTGATCCTAAAAGAAAATCTACCAACTCAAAGATCCATAGCATCGAAACTAAATACATGATGAGACAACTACGTGATGAGACAACTACATAAATATTGTCTTACCATGAATCGCGGTGGCGTGGGATATGTAGTGACACAGGGAGTAATCGAGTGAAACGATCCATTTTAATTTGCGATCGCTGTGAAAACAGACATGAGGAGCATAGTGTAGCAAAGTATTCTTGTAATGGAGAATGAAGAAAATATTTTTACTTGAAATAATAACTTGTAAGGCAGTATATAAATAATTTAATCTGTTGTGCAATGCAATACTTTATTAAGTTTTTATTTCATAAAATATTCGAAAATAATATTTAGACTGAATAACGTTTAGTTAATTATTTACTGTTTTTATTATTTTTCCAAAGAATAAAAATGTGCATTTTACTCTGCATTTTCAGCTTATATCGAAGTAAACTGATCGGCTATGAAAGGATTAACAACGTTAGAACCCCCGGTCAATACTTTGACAACCCGCTATTCATGGCTTACGATTAATTGCTGTTAATTTCAATATTGCACCGAAATGAAGGTTTAGAGATAATAAATTATTTCCAACCGTTCGAGTTTCTGATAGTTTGAGAATCAAAGTTTAATTTTCCTAATTATCATGAGATGCAATTTGAGTTAAACGACAGAGGTTTTAATGATAATTTTGGCTTATCTGCATTCGTTCAAAATTTTATTTTGACGTCGACTGATGATGACGTCTAACGAAATACAATATGTGAGAGGATTAAAAAAAGCAGTAGAAATCCTTTCTCATCTTTACCCTTTTTGAGATTATTATTCCGATAAGTCTGTCATTATTTCCAACGCGACAGTGAGAGATTTACGACACGAGGCGAGGTCGGACGGAGCTGAGCGGCGAAAGAGAAAAAATTGAAGAAATGTTCCCCGTTTACTGTTTTTTGGGGGAGATAAATAAGAAGTACCATCAACTGGAGTAACTATGGCCTTTGCGGGTAACTATGGCCCAGCAAACCTATTATAATTTACCTATATACATATATATACTTATTATACCTACTATATTTAACCCACCCATTGGCCCTTGCAATAAATAAGTTATAATCACTCTCCTTTGTGTAGATACATTACATACAGTCTTTTTTCGTTTGTTGGGCCAAAGTTACCCCAGTTAACGGTATCGTATTTTTTTTTACCATAATATGCACCTTTTTACATAAAAAATCAACATAAAATTAGGGTGTGTCTTATGGTCTGGGGTAACCTAAAAATAAAATGAATATTTGAATACATATGTGAAGTTCTCTGTTTTCATTATCATCGTTACCTTATTTTGCGGTAACGTACATACTAAAACAACGAACTCACCATTAACAATATGCAACGAGGTTTTATACACTAAACTGTATATATTACAACACAATTAGACTACATAAATATTGTACTCAATTGCTAGCTGGCAACAGGGAATTGTTTATCGCGCGTGTTAATCACGCCAGCTATATTACGGAAACTCTGCCTGAATTCCGCCACGCCACTATTGAATTCAGCCCCGCGCACACTCCACACTCACTTTTCTATCTTCACTTTATCACCAGGTCGTTGGAATGATAGCTAACTTCAAAAGTCCTCCTGTTATCTTGATAATGTCGGCTGCTGTAGGGCAAAGCGATCTTCATTTCTTCAATTGCTTCTCTTTCACCGCTCACCTCCGTCCGACCTCACCTCGTGTCGTAAATCTCTCACTGTCGCGTTTGTATGCTACAAACGGGGTTTCCCCATCTAGTTGAAAAGCGCCTCTCATTTGCATTCGCGCTTCTTCTTCTTCAAACGGAGATTTATTTAAACCAGAGGGGGGGGGGTAATTTTGATTCAATACCACACATATATATTATATATATTTATGATATACATTATAAATATTTTATAATTTTTTTTTCTAATGCAGAGGAATCTGTTGTGAGACATTCTCCTTTTGTTATTCACTGCAGTCTTGCTGGTTACTTTATTATAGGAGCACCATATAGGGGAGTCAGCATTTCTCCCTATTATGGGACAATACGGTAACGACCAAGCCTTATTAGGGATTTGGACCCAAGCCCACAGAGTGGAAGAGTCCAACGCTAACCACTATACCACGTGGGTGGCTTATTTATTATATTTATTATATATTGTTTTTATATTTATTAAGTAGAAAATTGAAAAATATCTTTATATACCTAACAAAATACAAAATATTCATTTCTAAAAATCCTTCCATAAATTTGAGGTACGTCTTATCGTCTGGTGCGTCTTATGGTCCGAAAAATACGGTATGTTTTTACATATTCATGGGTTGAGACCGCTTCTGTCATATTTTCCGTGCATGGTTTATGAGACGGGGACCAACAGTTTGAGACCTATTTAGAGTGACAAATAACATTGATGTCAGTAACGGGATTTAAGCCTATAGAATCCGGTTCCGTATCCAACGCCTTATCCATTCGGGTAATCTTCTGGTCTTCCTCAAGACATTGGCCAAAAACTGTTAAAAACCTAATTTATTGCTAGTACAGACTTGAGAATTCCTGTAAGACGGTGATTCGTAAAAAAAAAAAAAAACATTGCTTACCTTAGTGCATTACTTTAGAAAAGCTGGAGGCGGAAAAAAATTTTAGCAGAAATTCAACAGAGACGGGAGCTTTAGCCGATTATTTTGACGCGCTTTTCAATAACTCCTGATTCTCACTTACCTGTCTAAACAAGTGCAAATAGTCCCTCTGCCTTCACTCACTTTAATCACTTGAAAAAAGGTCATCACATCCGTTATTTTCGACCGATCACTGACGTACCGGTGGTCTCGCAAAACTTTCGCTTCGATCTAAATTTCGATACTTTTTTGCTCGTTTTTAAGGCCAAAATAATTCTCACTGATGCAAAATCTTCCATTTCAAACTTTAAAAAAAATTCTATGTAATATCCTTTTAGGACTCATTTTGGCACCTTTAAATGAGAGCTGTTCTGGAAGGGGGGAGAGGGGTCTTTCAAAACTTCGTTTTTGTCTATATTTTTTGGCCACTTTTCACTCGTTTTCGGGGTAAAATATTTCGCTCGTATTCAAAATCTTCCATCCAAAACCATATTTTGGAAATCTGTCCAAATTAATTTTCCGGTTAATTTTGGCCGACTTCTACTGGTCAGACCCTATGTGTTTGAGCCGTCCCAACGGTTTCGTGAAAGTTTAGCTGTCATCTAAATTTCGCCAACTTTCAATTCGTTTCATGCCAAATTAATTCACGCGCATGCAAAATCTTCCATCCGAAACCTTTTTTTTAAAATTGATTTTATTGTGCTTCATTTTGGGTTCCGTTGAGGCACACTTTCACAGGACAGACCCCATGTGTAGTAGCCGTACCAAGGGTTCAAGAAAAATTTCCTTGTCTTCTAAATTTCGATACTTTTCGCACTTTTTCGGGTCAAAAAAAAATCACAAGTATGCAAAATCTTCTAACCCTGACAAATATTTAAGTAAGTCAGCGTGAAAGGACTCAGTACGAATATGAGGAATCTCCGTATAGTTAATTCAAAAGTCCACACAGACAAAAATCTTTGAAGTACTATTTACTCGAGGCAGAGGCCTTTTGGCAATATTTCGCGCCTCAAAGAATTAGCCCATAAAGGGCTCAGAGGTCTTGTATTCGCAAGAGGTCTTGTATGTTGGTTTCGCAAAATCTCTCTTCCTCCCCTGTATACATTCTAGAAATAACCCCATCGAATATGTCATTACTCAGAAGCGTCAACAGCAGGTCGAACAGAAAATGATTGAGACAGAAATTATGCTGTAAGGAAAAATAAATCAAATATATGCATTTAGGATAAACATATATTAGAATCAGAAAAACAACAACGTCCGTCAAGGATGGCAAGGGTGTGGTTAGCAGTTCTATTAATTGACTCTGACTCTTCTCAATAAGTCCACTTTCTTTTAGACAACTACTACATTTATTCCGACACCGACGAACATATACATATAACATTTATAATAGACAATGGATTAAACTTATGGCACGTCTGCCAGATCACGTCTGCTCAACACTGCGTCTCTCGACTCTCTCCTCACTCGCTGTCGGGGCCCGTCAGCCCACGGTGGCGTCTCCACACTTTCTCCCGCTCGCTCCTTCTCGTTTGGCGACAACACATACTAACGAGGATTCATTGAATATGAACTGAAAACCAGGGAGAGAATATCTAGGAATTTGTCCTCTTGTAGAAATTTTTGCAGTTTTCAAATATACGAAGTAGAGCTATGTATGCAGTTTTCTAAATATAGCCAGTGCAGCTATATATGAGTAGTGCAATACCAAAACTAGCTGTATCCATCTCAAACGATTTTGAGTAATTTACAAAAACTGTTAGTTATGTTGCTATAATAAATCATTGTGTGGTTTTGATGTCAAAAAACGTATTAAATCCATGTTGTCGCTTAGTAATAATCTGTATAATGTAAAAAACGCAAAGACAATTATGTTTAAATAAATAAAATTCACTTAACTTATTTTGCACATGTCGGTTGGATATAAGTGTTTTTGAAAATGAACTGTCCACCATTTTGAACTGGAATTTCAATAATCCAAGTCATTACCTAAGTCATTTCCAAGTCATTAAGTAAGTCATTGTTTACAATACTGTGTTATTTGAGCTGGGCCACTTAAATTTGGATCCATATTAAGGTAAAAAATTAACGAAAACTAAAAGGAATAATAAGAAAAGCCTGCAGTAGGTTATAAACTATAGAATAACAAGCTTATAAATATGTGGAGAAACTGACTTCTATTTTGTAACTACAAAACATAATAGATTGATGATCATGGTAGACAACATAACGTTATTAAATTTCTGTAGTATTTACATTCAGGTAAAACTAACATTACTATATTAAACACTCCACTACTGAAGTACATCTAATAGGTTAGTGAGGGATTAACCTGGTTTTGCTATTGCATTTAGAAGGCAGCCATTATTGTTTGTGGGATGTATTTTGGAACTATCAAAGCATAGAACTGATTTTGTAACCGTGGCCATTTGGGATGTAATTGGTATTGCATCTTTCATCAATATTCTTCATTTATTTTCAATGGGATTGAGCTTATTTTTGAACTTTTTCTCAATTTGAACATGTAGCAAATGAATAGAAATATCCATAGCAACTAAAATTTCAGTTTTGATTTTTATGGATATAACTGGTTTTGACATTGGGCGACTCATAAATAGTTTTCTAAATATAGACAGTACAGCTGTATATGCAGTTTTCTAAATAATTTGCAATTTTACTACACAGTAAATATATGTACGCAATAATTAAATTTTGGTCTTTTTATAATTACTGAAGAGAAAACAAAACTATAGATATAAATTTGAAAACAATAATTTACCGAATTATCGTACAGATTCACACACTTCTTTCCACATCTCATACAGCAATATTATTTGCTGAAACTTCCTCAATCCGTAATTGAAAGCTGTAGTAACATACATTTATTTGTCATGAACTCCGTTGCCTAAATATGACACATAACGTTCTCAACCCTACTTCAAATAGCGGAGACTGGTCTGTAAACGCTTTGTAACTTTATCACCGGGAACACCAGCACAGAGCGGAACATATACACTGGGGAGATAAGCCATGTAAATTATTAATTTACTGCGTACTTTCTCTCTAATCAAGTTTGCACAAAGCGGATGCCTCTGCTTGAGGAGGAGTTGACTGGAGTATGAATTGACAGCGACGATCTGGGGCGCACTGTTGGCTCTGTCTCTTGAATTATTTGAGATAATTGTAGGATGAATGGAGGTGCAGTGAAAATTTTATTGAATTTAATAACGTTATTTAAAGCATCAAAGCTTGAAAGTAATTTAAATTATCAAGAAGTCTTCTTAATCCTGAATGTCGATGTATTATATTATACATGTTTCTACGAATGTCCATGGGTGCATCCTCAAATTTGTGCATATAAATATGTGAAAACCGATTGAGATAACAGCAATAGCATATTCCCTGTCATTGAAAACATATAAAAAGGAAAACAAATTAACTGCAAAAATATTTTCCAGAAATAACATCTCTTTATTTATTACTCAGACGATTCAATAGATTTATAACAATTTGTCGTCTAATAATGCTATATTTATGAAGTGGAGACCATTTTGATGGTTAGATTACGAAATAATTAGGTATATCTATTTATAAGCTTTTTTGGAAAATATATTGTTTTATTGGAAGTGATTTCTATTCTGGCAATTTTGCAGACTTTTAGAATAAAGACAAATTGTCTTCTTGGTTCTTCATTTTCTCATTGCTCTGTATCTAGAACCCTTTAGTAAACGCAGAGGGAATTAGACAACGAGGAAATATGATTTCAAAATACTACCTCGAGAACTGATTTATTTATTCATTCATTAAGTTAGTATCACTGGTTTGTGACTATAAAACTTCTTCATTATTCAAATGTTAATAAGTGAAAATGACGGGAAAGACAGAGAAATTTTGTGAATGTTAAAACTTCTATGGAAAATATATTAACGTTTCTAAAAGTAACCTCATTATACTTTTAATGTGATTGAGATTAAAATAGCTTAAAACTGTATGATACACAAGTGTTAGTTATGAAACAACAGATGAACCTCGAAGCTGACACAATAATCGCACTCTGCTTTTCTTTAGCTTGGGTCACTCAGTCACTCATATATTATATATATACATAGAGAGAGGGAGAGAAATACATACATACATATATATATTGTGTTATGAAAGCAGACAAATCGTGGAAAATATGCTAAATTGTCGGATAACAAAGAAATATTCTATTGTGTATATATATATATATATATATATACTTATATATAAAGAGAGAGAGCGATTTTGTACGTGGAGGGTAATCTTCAGAACCACTGTACCTATTTGAAAAATTCTTTCACTGTTTGAAAGGTACATTATTCCAGATGGACATAGGCTATATATTATGTATATCTGATCAGTAGAAATAAGGTTAGGGGCTTAATCCTAACAATCTCCATTGTTTCCGCTACTGTCTTCTACCGCTTTTTGCGCCGAAGTCTTCAATGATCCTTAGCGTGGTGCTATCTATACTTATATATAATGAGAGAGAGCGATTTTGTACGTGGAGGGTAATCTTCAGAACCACTGTACCTATTTGAAATATTCTTTCACTGCTTGAAAGGTACATTATTCTAGATGGTCATAGGCTATATATTAAGTATATCTAATCAGTAGAAATAAAGTTAGGAGCTTAATCCTAACAATCTCCATTGTTACCGCTACTGTCCTTTACCGCTTTTTGCGCCGAAGTCTTCAATGGTCCTTAGCGTGGTGCTTTCGCGGTGGGCTTCTGTTCTGACGCTAATGGTTCGAACCTAGCCGTTCTCAGGCATGCCTTTTTCTTTTAAAAAATTTATTTTAATTAATAGCTAACATAAAATTGATTTAAGTTATTATTTAGTCTATTATTAAGGTAAAAATAGATTTACAATTTATTGGCTATCAACTGAAAATTTATTGGTATATTTTGTTCAACCCGGAAAAAGTTCGGACGGGCCGCTAGTATATATATATATATATATATATATATATATATATATATATATATATATATATATATATATATATATATATATATATATATATATATATATATATATATATATATATATATATATATATATATATATATATATCTTTAAATAGTAAGTACCTGATGCTAGAAGAATGGTAGCACTTGAAAAATATTCGTATCTAGAAGAAACTCGATAATTACTGAAATTTTCTTTGTTCTACTTTTCTCTGACTATTTACGTTTCTCTCTTTGTTTTTGCGATTGCATTTCTATTATACTGTTTTCGTCTTTGGAGATCAACAGGATCTGAAGTAGCTTTTTCCGCAGTGAATGTCGAAACACATTTTCTCTTGATTCTCAATGAATGTATTTATACTTTTGAACTCAGAAACTCAGAATTTAGAAAAGAAAAAGAGAGAACAAAAAGGAATGCCTCAAGATCTCAACAAGAGACAAGTTTAATCTCTTTAAGTATTTACGATATTTTATTGGATATTTTTGTTAGTAAGAAATTTTATTCCAAGATTTTTTCAATTTTTAAAGATAAGTCCTTTACGTCCAAACTTACAAAAAATTTAAAATGAAGTAATAAAAATTACAAATTATTACTTTAAAATAATTTGCTGAACCTTCTTATATTTTCAGATCGTTTAGAAATTAATATTTTAAAATGCGGATTGTTTCTGACGATCAAGTATATAAAAAATACATTTTTTTACTTTCATATACATATAATATATTTACTCTCTTATCTTTTACAGGCTGCAGCAGAATTTACCGCAATATTTCTAAAGACCACTGGTAAAGAAGTGAAGGGTGTAGGGTAATTCCCTTTATGAGGGTTGTGCAACTGTAAGAAGGGACTATAACTCCCATAAACCCACTTTTGGTACGATATTGTAAGCTCTGTTTTATACCTTCCTACGTTAATGAGTCTTGAAGCGATCATGCGTGTAAATTGTAACTGTTGAATGATTATCTTTTTGCATTATATCAACCCATGTACATACTAACTTTCATTAAAATCTGT
The DNA here is from genome assembly GCA_907164885.2 of Dolomedes plantarius. Taxonomy (NCBI): domain Eukaryota; kingdom Metazoa; phylum Arthropoda; class Arachnida; order Araneae; family Dolomedidae; genus Dolomedes; species Dolomedes plantarius. The sequence goes on from OU015493.1 coordinate 179,052,955, forward strand.
CCAGTACTTGAGGAGATAATCGAGCAGATATGAAAATTCTCTTAATTTCGAACATGAGTGTATATATACTAGTATATCTGTACTAATTAATATATATATATATATATATATATATATATATATATATATATATATATATATATATATATATATATATATATATATATATACTAGTTATCAAAAATTAAGGAAAAATCACAAAAGGGATAACACGTTAAATACTAGGCCAATCTGTTTAAAATTTGAATATATTGTTAAGTAAAAGTTGCTGAACAATACTACATTATGCAAAAATATTGGCGCTGCAGTCAGA